>JAFBJT010055473.1:7896-19575 GCA_016785325.1 Chascanopsetta lugubris | reverse complement strand
GTATGTGTGTGTGCATATTTACAGGTTTTCACCGTATCGACATGTCTGTGTATCGCGATATATTGTGGCACAATATATTGTTGCACCCTGACAAACTACACTTCATTTGTTTTTTGTTTTGTTGGTCATGTGATATATTGAATACCTAATCAAAAGAATCTCCTATGTTTACCCTCACTTCCTACCCTACTCATGTTTGCACATCTTTGCATAAGTACAACCCAGTGATCATACTTGAACTAACCAGATATAACTAAACAGCACTTCATTTACTTCATTGCAGGCATCGCCGGTCTGTTCACCATATTCTCCAGCTTCGTATTCAGCACGGTGGTCATTCATTTTCTTGACAAAGAGCTCACAGGCCTCAAGTAAGAACAAGTGGCGTAAACAGTGTTATTCCTTATGTCTTCCTGTCTGTTACACACTGAGGGTGATTACTCTGTTCTGTCTTTTAGTGAAGCTTTGCCCTTCTTCCTTCTTCTTATCGACCTGTCGAAGGCATGTGCTCTTGCAAAGTTTGCCTTGAGTTCCAGTTCTCAGGTATATATGAATTACATATAAGCGAGAGAAAAAAAACGCTATTTAAAAAAAGTACTTATCAAGTGTAACATTTTCCTTTTTTTCAGAATGAAGTGAGGGACAACATTGCTCATGGTATGGCTGTACTGGGACCTACTTTCACATTGGATGCCCTGGTGGAGTGCCTCGTGATCGGAGTTGGAACCATATCAGGTATTTGTTGCCATTTGAAGGGTTGAGTTTTCCTCGAATGAGGGCTTAGACTTGGGCTTCATCGACGGCAGCTTTGCCATGCATCTTGGAAGTCCACCCAAACTTCTGCAGTAGAACGGTCGAGTGTTTTCCTTGCATGATTCTCAAATACAAACGTCTTTATATGCTCAAATTTCCTTCAGGATTGAATCGTTCCAACACCGCAAAATAAAGTTATACAACTTCTGGCCCTGTGCTAAAAGTCAAATCCATGTTGAAACTGATTCAGTCAACAAGAAATGTGTCCAATCGAATAGAGGAAACGGGCTCTCCCGTTCCTCACTGGTGTGGAGAGACGAAGGGCGGGGCAGACTCGCCTGCGCTTTGGCCAGGGCTGAGGTGGAAAACCGACCAACATTCCGGAAATCGGATGTTGAAATCAGATCGATACCAAAATGGCCAGAATTGCCCACCCCTAGTGTGCGTCTCTCCACTGCGCTACTCACAGGCGCTGTTTTGCGGGGTCCCAAGAGAGAAACGGGAGTGAAATGACCGTAAAGGCAGTGAAACGGCTGCACAGCGCAACGTCTCAGCTTTCAGCTGATGGCTCAAACTAGGACGGAGTTACGGTAATGTGATGTATGCATGCAGAAATGCGCCGGAGACGACGCGGATGGTTTTGGATCATTTCCCAGGAGCAAAGCACTGAAAAATCCAGGGGGTGGTGCTCACCCATAAACTGGTGTTTTCAGACAGCAGGTAACCTACGTGTGAGTAGATGTAGACCCATGGGTGTGAATTGAGGCTCTTGATTGCATTGGTGAGGGACGATGATGATGATGATGATGATGATGATGATGATGATGATGATGATGATGATGATGAGCTCCGGGTGTGCCACTCTGAGCCTGGGGGGAATGAGAGACAGCAGAGGGAGACAAAGACGCCACACAACAAAGCAGGCAGGACAATAAGAGAACAGAAATAAACCCCATGTCTGTCTTCTACCTTCAGGAGTGCGGCAGTTGGAAATCATGTGCTGCTTTGGCTGCATGTCAGTTTTGGCCAACTACTTTGTCTTCATGACCTTCTTCCCGGCATGCGTCTCGCTCATGCTCGAGGTAAGCGTTTACTTTTCCATTGACTTTGCCTACGTGTGCGTGTAAATTAGCTTGTCAAATTGACTCCTGTTTGTTCAATTAGTTGTCACGTGAAAATCAGGAGGGCCATCCCATCTGGCAACTTAGCCATTTCTCACGAGTAATGGAGGAGGAGGACAACAAACCCAACCCTGTGACCCAGAGAGTGAAAATCATCATGGTAACGCCTCGTCAACTTTGCTCATTTCTTGGTCTCCATCGGAACACGAGGCTGATATTTCTCCTCTCCTTTACAACCTGGTGCAGTCGCTCGGCCTGGTGATGGTTCATGCCCACAGCCGCTGGATCGCTGAGCCCTTATCCATCAATTTCACAGTGGGAGTCCCGCAGGTTGACATGGAGCTGGACCAGTTCTCGCCGAGGAGGATCGAGCCAGAGACGCCGCTTTGGCACTTCTATCTCACGAGGTGAGCCTGCGTGATGGTGGAAGCGAGCAGCGCTTTGTGTCCTCTCTCGCTGCACAATATCAGCTGTGTGTCTTTTGGAAACAGTCGTGTTAAGATGACTCTTTTGTAAAGAAGAGCCCGATGTGTCAGTTGTACAATCCAACGGTTGGAGGCAGCCTTCGAAGCCCTCTGGCACATGGAGGGAGGGGCTATTGCTTCCACAGTTCGAGTCGTTCATTCTTTGTTGATAATTGAAGTAGACGTTGCTCCACTTGTGAAGACATTGTTTTTAAAATGTGCTCAGTTGGATGAGATCGCACCAATACTGTTTTGTTCATCCGATATGTGAAATTTGAAAAGACGGTCAGACGCAGATGGGTGGATCCTATCGTCGCGTTTATTTTATCGACACATCCCTGTGAAAACATCCCCTTTATGACGTATGAATGTATCTTTTGTTCCCATATTATTGCAAGACCCCCTTTGACTTGCCTCCTTGTCACGTTTTAGCATTCCATCGTGCCCACCTGACCCCCCCCCGCCCCCCCCCCCCCCCGTATGCCTGACCTATTTAAAACGGCAGGTGTGCAACTGCTTTTCACCCTTGAATGGTGTTGTGGTCTGTGGGACTCATTTTCACTTTTTGTCAAAAGAAGAATGATATGATTCATTATTTTTCAAACTCGGATTGAATGGCCTTGGCTTATGTTCTGTGAAGAACATATATCAGAAATGCATTTCACTTACCACACACTGTACATACTTTACACGTGCTACAAATGTATGCAGTGTGCAGGATCTCTGGGTACATTGGACCTGGGCTATTTACAGTGTGGAAATTGCTCTAAGTGTGTGTGTGTGTGTGGGTGTGTGTGTGTCATGTCATGTCATCTTCAACCGCTTATTCAGTAATCTAGGTTACGTGTGTATTTCTAACAGTAAACATACTGGAGGGCCATTCGGGTTCTTCGGGGTAAGTGACATTGTAGTGGGACCGAGTGGGATTCAAACCAGTGACCTTTGCTTCCGAAGGCAACTGCTCTAACCACTGACCCACTACTGACACTTAAAGTGCTGTGTGTGCGTGCGTGCGCTACCTCCCCATGTTTTACAACCCGGGGATTGGACAGAAGTGCACCGCCAGGAAGGCGGCGGTGAACTACCAATGAGCAAGTCCCCCACTGACGCTTTACATTTGTTTATGTAGCATATGTTTGATTTGCTCTCCATTACCCTTAAATGAGCCCTTTAAGTGTTCAGTGTGTAAGATATGGTGACATCTAGAGGTGACGTAGCATGTTGTATCCATCCCCTCACCCTTCCGAGGAGGCAGAAGTCTATGGCAGACTTGTGTGTGCGCAAAGTCCACACTGTAAATAGCCCTGGGCCCAGTGGACCAGACATCCTGTATGTAACATACATTTATTAGTGCCTTGCAGTAGAAGCTGAGATACGCTGAGCTCGCTTGCAGATGCCCAGCAAGTGAGCTGACGGCATCTAGGGTCCGTGAAGGAGGGCGCCCACTTGACAACCCGACGGATGCCATCGCTCACTTGAACCCTGCTTCTGTTGAGGGATCTCAACATCTAGTCCTACACAGCAGATCTGTAAGCGGGGCTGCGCAGTGTGTGGTCATCGAAATGATTTCCTGATATATGTTCTACACAGAAAAGGAGCCGAGGGTCCCACAGACCTGAACACCATACAAGGGTTCCATTTGGTCGTGGATGCATGCGGGGCTTGGAAAGGCTGGGGCAGGGTACCTTATTATATTCATGTCTTGATATCACATGAGGTTCTAAGGAGAATAGTTTTTGAGAGTATATTATAATTTTGAGAGCACACTATATCTCCCCGAGCACGAGTGACAAGTATCACGAGGAATGTGACACTGGGGCGTTGTGTATTTGACAGTAACACGCCTCTGAGTATTCTAATTGTTCTAGCTCTTGGGGAAAAACTGGAATAGCAAAGGTGTAAACGTTAGTAAAACATCCCTTCAAAGGCTAAATATGCTAAGGACAAACGTTGCATAGTAAGTTATTCATATGAAACCTAAATGTACTTTTCCCTCTTCCCTCTACCCCAGGATGATAACTATGGACATCGAGCAAGTGATCTGTCTGGCTCTGGCCCTGCTGCTTGCAATCAAGTACATCTTCTTCGAGCAGGTAGAGATGGAGTCCAACTTATCCCCGAAGAGGCCCAGCCCCACCCTGACCATGCGTCCGCGTACTGAGTCCTGCTGCAGGAAGGAGCTACCGCCCCTTGATTCTGCCCCCTGCATTAAAGCCCCGACCAGCGGCAACAAGGCAGAGAGAGGTGTGTTTCGTGCTATTGTAGGAAATCCACTCGTGTAGCACTGTGGTATCCAACTTCACCTCCTTTCCCCAGATGCAGTTATCCGGCCCCTGGCTCCCGATTGCCAGTCAAAGAACCCTTTCGTCTCGGGGAATGAAGAAAAACCCAAATCTGAAGCTGCCCAGCTGAGCCCCCCTCCAACGCCCAGGGGCCTTGACCAATGCGTAGCCATCCTCAACAACCCGGAGGTAGAAATATCACCATTTGCAGTATTTCTTCATAACTTAACTATTACAACGAACCGTCGTGTCGTGGGATCACTTCCCACTGACTGCTCATCTGAGATGTGTCAAACATGCTTCACTGTGATTGGTCATTCCGGTGTCTCTTTGAGGTTGAACCACTCGGAGCCTCAACAGAATACACTTAAAACTCACAGCCCTGACATTGGCTTACACACACATACACACACACATACACACACATACACACACACACACTGTTGTATCTCTTGGCTCATTCATAATTGTAAATGAGAATTGGTTCTCAATTACCGGTAGGTTCACTTAATTGAATAACAATTAATTATTAGTGTAAAAAATGTAAAGCTCCACAAGGAAGACATTTCATTGCAAAAGCTAAAATCTAGTTGCCCAATAGGCTAATCCTATTAATGTTGACATTGCTCATTTAAGATACGTTAAGGTGATCCTTTATTTGTTCCATAGAGGGTACATTTCTATGTTACGACAGCACACGCATGTAGAAAAGAGCACAGCACACACGAGCAACAAGAGCACATCATTAAGAGTCGTTTGTATAAAAACTACACAAAATTCAACAAAAAAGATAAGAATTAGATATAACTGTTCACAATACAGAGGGGAGGAAGTGGAAAACCCTAGTTCTCTTTTGAGAAGGGGGACGTATATGTATGTCACATGTTGACATGTGAATATTTCAAAATCCAATCCAATCAAATAGAATTGTATTTATATAGCCCACATTCACAAATGACAGTCTGTCTCACAGAGCCTCACAGAGTGAGTAACATCCTCTGTCCTCATCCAGAGGAGGGACAAACAGCCGGGGGGATGAAAACCGAATATTTCTGTGACGTTTCTGTGTTTGTTTGATATGCTGCATGCTAAACATTTTCAAAAATTACAATATATGACTTGATAAGGAAACCTTTTGATAATTTCCACAACATTGAATAGTATCACAAAAATGGCATTAGTCCTGATATCGTCCCTATTATTGTCATCAAATGTTTCACACCATTTCTTCTGCAAATGGAATAGTCGATTTTTTTTCGCATTTTTGTTCCAGCAAGGGCCGGGTTTCCTGACTGATGCCGAGGTCATGCTGCTGGTCAGCTCCAAGCACATTCAGGCATACAAACTGGAATCCACCATGGAGAGACCAGAGAGAGGAGTGGCCATACGAAGACAGATGCTGTCTGCGAAGCTTCCCTCGCCTTCTGCTCTTTCGTCCTTGCCATACACCCACTATGATTACTCCAAGGTGAAGACCTCGCTTTACCGCCCGCCCCAACCCCCACCGCCCACGTGCCCATGAGCACACTCACAGGCTTTCATACAAAATACATTCCCAACTCTTAACACAGATCGACACAGGCCTTAACACTCTCTGTTTTCCAGGTCATGGGCACCTGCTGCGAGAATGTGATTGGTTACATGCCTATACCGGTGGGTGTGGCCGGACCACTGCATTTGGATGGGAAGCAGTTCCAGGTTCCCATGGCAACCACAGAGGGCTGCTTGGTTGCCAGCACCAACCGAGGATGCCGCGCAATTGCTGTGAGTGTCACGTAACTTAAACAGGACATGTGTTGACTGGGGCAAATCATCGGAACAAACTTTATATAGGTTTTCATTTGGCTTTTGCTTTGCATTGGATCTGTCTTCTCAAGATTCTTGTCAGAATCAATCAGTGAACCTGGGCTGTGCAATTGGCCAGTGGGATAAATACTGGTTAACTTCCACGTTAGCGTTGTACAACCATGGCTTAAGCAAGATATCCGCTCCTCCATCCATCAAAAAACACTTCTCTGAGACCGGGTTGCAGGGGTCGCTGCTCCCACAGAGGGTGGCAAGCTCTGTCTAGGTCCAGCTCTGTGGCCGCTACCTAAGTGGCATAGCACTGGACCCCATTAGAGCTTCCCTGCGGGCGGTGAGTCCACAGGATTTCAAGCTATGACTATTTGGGGTAACATGGGGCTCAGAATCCTCAGCATGCGGAGCAGGGAAGACTGTAGTTGAACCTCCAACCCTCTGGTTGGAGAACGCTCCCTCTAATCACAGCAAGACATGATGACGTTGTTCCAAAGACATGATCAAATTGTCTTCATCAAAAGCAACAGATTCATTTCATAAACAGTACATAGGTGAGGTATTAGGACTTGAATGTACAGCAATATAAAAAAAAAGTGGCCAATCTAACAGAGGCAATGAATATTGACAGATAGACAGAAAATGAATGATGATAATCAAAAGAATTGTATTCATGTCGCGCTTTTCATGACACTCAAAGCGCTTGGCAGAGACGGGGCTACTCACCAGTGTTGAGGACGGTGGGTGAGGATACAGTGTTTTTAATCCTCGGTTAGTCCGAAAGTCCAGGGGCCTCATGTGTAAACAAAGTGCGAGGCGGATGTCGTAGGTCCTTGCGTACGCACGACTTTCAGCGTGACTCCGTTTGTGCGCCCAGTCAATAATCCAGACTTTATACCAACGATCAGGGATTCAGACTGGGGGTCAGGAGGTGACACCGTGTGTATCCATCGTTGTTTTTTCATTCAAATCAAAGTTTCCCCTGTGTCCTCTCTGGTGTCGTAAATGAGTCAATATTAATGTCATATTCGCGCGATTAAAAAATATATATTGACAAAGTTATTCAGACATGTGACGTGTTTGGAGTTTATAATATTATTTCCAAGCATTCCGGTGTGAGGTCGTCAGAGGTGGTCAGAGCGCTGTCACATACACAGAGTCTCACGTCACCTCGACGGCTGTCGCGAGAAAGTACGTCAAGTGCGGACGTTTCCCCGTCAAAGCACGTTTCCACGGAGAATTAACTTGTGGTGGAAACGCGCGCACGCACCTTTTCCGTGCGTGCGCGCGCTTTATACATGAGGCCCCAGGATCCAGTTGCAAAATGACGGGGCTAGTCCTGCTTGTTCACCAAGGTCTGAACCAGTGTCTCAAAACAATTACTCGACTATCACCCAGTCACCTTCAACCCACTAGTGGGCGTCAGAAAGTTCCGTTCATTTAAAGAAACACATCACTCCTGCTCCACGTCAGGTGGTCTTGGCACCCAGGGTTCCGGCGCAGTAGAAAGGGCCACGAGTGGTTTCCCCAGTTTGGTGACGGGCAAACCTGACTGAACTTCGTCCATTTTCCCCATGACCAGTCTCTTTTTCATCGGACGCAAGGCATTTGCAGCTGGTTTGACGTAACTCTCGTTGGATCCGGCCGATTCTATTATTAGTTAGTCAATGTCTGTGTGTTTTTGTGTTGTGTCGCCTCATCTCTCAGCTTGGAAAGGGAGCCAGTAGTTGTGTCCTAGCTGACAGCATGACTCGAGGACCAGTGGTGAGACTACCTTCCGCTTGCCGGGCTGCCGAGGTCAAGGCTTGGCTGGAGAGCACGGATGGTTTTCAGGAAATCAAAGAAGCGTTTGACAACACCAGCAGGTAAAAGCATGAAAACGGCCACGACCCCAGCTAGACTTTTAAGTATTGGCTCAGTGTTGGCTGGATTTCTTCAACAACTTTAAAAAAAAAATTATAATTATATAATATTATAACAAAAAATATTTTGTTGGTAGATTTGCTCGGCTCCAGAAGCTACTAGTTGGTATGGCCGGAAGAAGCCTATACATCCGCTTCCATTCTAAGACTGGGGACGCCATGGGGATGAATATGATATCAAAGGTGAGTGTGTTTGTGAGCGTGTGAGTGAGTGAGTGAATGAGTGGGCGATACATACAGTGCAGCAGCCTTGTCAACTCATTTTCAGTGTATGGGACTTTTGGGACCGTCCGATTGATTGTGTTACTAATGCACACGCCCCACCTGCACCACCCTGAACATGGCCGATCTCATCTGAGCTCAGGACAAGCTAAGCAGGGTCGGGCCTGGTTAGTACTTGGATGAGAGACCGCCTGGGAGCACCAGGTGCTGTAAGCTTTTTCATCCTGCAGGGGGCACTGCTGTTGCTTCACATTCCCCCCGTCAAATGGACGTCCGTTTATATGGTTTCGACCAGTTTATTAGTGATACTTCTACTCTAGCACTGTGTGTTTGACTCCAAAAGTGAGGAAAAGCACAATAGGTCCCCTTTAAAGGTGCAATGTGCAAGCGTGCGGAAACCAGGCCCTGGGACATGAGTGAGAAAGCTTCATGGATCCAATTGTTCACGAATGCGAGAAACGCACAGATTTGAAAACACACATGGCCAGGCTTCATGGGACGGTGAGTTTCGCTGGGGCCCGTTTGTGTGGATTTGTCATCCCGGAGTGCAGTTTTAGTTTGATTTAGTTTGATGTTCCTTTGTCCCACTGTACATGCAGCGCTATCACACACGTATTTTTTAAATGTCTGTGTATATAAATGCAACCTTTCACTGCTAAACAAAATTAAACAATGCTTTCTCTCATACGAAGCAATATTTATTTAGAGAATATATATACATATATATATATGTATATATATATATATATATATATATATATACACACACATACACATGTGCAGTGTTTCACACTGCATTACAGACACCTTCTGCCTCTGATTAGTTATTTATCCTCTGGGTGTAGTGAATTTTTGAATTTTTGCAATGGAAATTCAAAGCGCTTGCACGAGCCAGAGCAACATGACCAATCAATTGACAAAATGTAGTGATGATCTAAGCAAACGTGACAAAACCTTATTCAAACCCCTTGGACGCTTGTCTCCGCAGACTAGCCTCCTCGTAGGTAAATAAGGCAGAGGCCTGATAACAAATCTGTCTAATCTAGTAATCTAATCTAGTAGGGTGTGCATAACCTGCCACCTTCACTAGCACACACGTCTGTGGCTACACGTTCTCCATTATCCATTCCTGTCTGACCTGCAGGGTACAGAACAAGCACTGAACAGACTACAAGACCGTTTTCCAGATGTGCATGTGTTGGCTATAAGTGGGAATTTCTGCACTGACAAGAAACCAGCTGTGTAGTGAATTTTTGAATTTTTGCAGTTGAAATTCAAAGCGCTTGCACGAGCCAGAGCAACATGACCAATCAATTGACAAAATGTGGTGATGATCTAAGCAAACGTGACAAAACCTTATTCAAACCCCTTGGACGCTTGTCTCCGCAGACTAGCCGCCACGTAGGTAAATAAGGCAGAGGCCTGATAACAAATCTGTCTAATCTGTTGTAGGGTGTGCATAACCTGCCACCTTCACTAGCACACACGTCTGTGGCTGCACGTTCTCCATTACCCATTCCTGTCTGATCTGCAGGGTACAGAACAAGCACTGAACAGACTACAAGACCGTTTTCCAGATGTGCATGTGTTGGCTATAAGTGGGAATTTCTGCACTGACAAGAAACCAGCTGCCATCAACTGGATAGAAGGCAGAGGCAAGTCTGTCGTCTGTGAAGCCATCATCCCAGCCAGAGTGGTCAAAGAGGTAAGTGGAGCCATGTTTGCGAGTACAGCTGCACGTTGGTTTCAGTAGAAATGATCAATGCATTAGGAAAAACTTCTGTTTAAAGCTACATCTGCAAGCCTTTAAAAAGCATTACATGATGCAACATAATAGTCTTTCAATTATTTTCTCTCACTGAGATCTGGCCACCTCGTATTCTTTAATTATCCGTGAAAATCAAAGGCACATTTTGTAATGCAATTGCCGAACCTATACGTGATCTCCTAATTAGTCTCGGTCATATAGTATCACTTTAGGAGCACTTTGACTGCAAGTGATGAGGGGTAGCCCACCATTTTGAGTCAAAATGGTGGGCTACCCCTCATCACTGTGCAGCAGAGTCAACATTTTTGACTCTGCTGCACAGCAAGAGCACATCAGGGACAGTTTCCCGGAAACAACTCAGATACTCAATGTGTGCTGTTTGAAAACATTTGAGCAATTCACTGATATAAGATGTGTTCGTATAGATTCACAGGATAAATCTGCTGTAATGAAACATTTCAGTCTCAAAAATATATATGGACATTTTTTTTTTTTACTTCATCTCGCAACCTGAATAGAATTTGATGACATGCAAAATCAATTCTTTATTTGATGCAACTAGTGTGTCTTTGAGAGCCTAATCTTTGTCTCCCATTGTCTTGCCTTTGTGCTGCTGCAGGTTTTAAAAACGTCAGCAGAAGCACTGGTGGAGGTGAATATCAGTAAGAACTTAGTGGGGTCAGCCATGGCAGGAAGCGTCGGTGGATTTAATGCTCATGCCGCCAACCTTGTGACTGCCATCTACATCGCCTGTGGACAGGTGGAGTACTACCAAAGACATGTTGTGCATTCGTGTGTGCTTCAATCCGCTCTCGTGTCAATATGTTGTGTGCATCTGTGTGTGTTCTCCAGGATCCTGCCCAGTCAGTAGGCAGCAGTAACTGCATTACCTTGATGGAGGCGACGGGACCAATGAGGGATGACTTGTACATCAGCTGCACTATGCCCTCCATAGAGTTAGGGACTGTGGGGGGAGGTACCAGTCTGCCGCCACAGCAAGCCTGCCTCCAGGTACCTACACAGACATGCTTGTTCCACTGTGTGCTCAGTTTAGTCTTTTTTTATTTATTTTTTTTTTTTTTACGAAGCGATGAAAAGACGGGCCACGTCGCAATCAGACGGAAAATCAAGTCAGTTTTAAGTTATATAGCGCCAAATCATAACATAACAGTAGGTCTGGGATATTCCATACAAAATAGCTTCGTATACAGAAAATTAGCTTACGAAAAGTTCTGAGACATCAGAATCCTCAACTTGGAGTTGTCCCATAACCAGAAATGTCAGAGGTTCAACTCCAACCCCCCCCCCCCCCATTTCACATACTTGCACCAGTGTCCTTGGGCAAGGTAC
>JAFBJT010055339.1:7990-23019 GCA_016785325.1 Chascanopsetta lugubris | reverse complement strand
ACACACACACACACACACACACACACACACACACACACACACACACTATTCCTACACACTCATGTTTCACCACCATGTTGGACATTAACCCAGAATGGACAATTAGTTTGAATGATCACTAAATTAGAATGGTGAGGTTATTCATTAGCATAGTGCAACTTAACCACTAAATGCTATTAAATCTTTACGTTACACTGCACCTTTAAAACATTGGGGGAAAAAATCATGTTATTCAGAAGCACCTAAACATGGTTAAACCCATTTATCTTTGGTCTAGGTTTAATTTTAATCCTGCGGAAACAGACTGTGATCTTTAAAAATAAATAAATAAAACAAAAAAAGATTTCAAGCTTCCACGTTTTGTATATTTGATGTTTCAGAGGACGACATGACATTTATCTCGCACATTCCTCTGTGTCTCATTCTCGTGCGCTCTGTTTCGGTCCAGTCAGGAACTCTTCTACCAAATCCTGATCTACGACTTTGGGAACTTCGGCGTGCTCAGACTGTCTGTAAGTCCAGTCTGCCGTGGCAGCGTTGAGGAGGTGAGAGAATGTCTTGAATGACCGATTGCACGCTCTCGCTCAGACTCCGGCGCCGCTCTACGACCTGGCCATGTTGGCCCTGGACTGCGAGGAGAGCGGCTGGACCGAGGAGGACGGACCCAAGGAGGGTCTGGCCCAGTACATCGTGGACTTCCTGAAGAACAAAGCCGAGATGCTGGAGGACTATTTCTCCGTGGAGGTGGATCAGGTCAGGATCATGCGCCCGTGTTGGTCTTCGCGGTCGGCCGTGTTGTCACACCCGGCTCTGTGTTTTGTAGGAGGGGAATCTGAGAGGACTTCCTCTTCTCCTCGACAAGTACACTCCTGTCATGGAAGGTCTGCCCATGTTCATCCTGCGTCTGGCCACTGAGGTGAGGTTTCCTCTCCTCCTTCGTGACATCACGGAAACACAGGCAGCATGTGAAGGGCTGCGTGCGCGTTTGTTGTCGAGCAGGTGAACTGGGAGAGTGAGCGGGAGTGTTTCCGAGACTTCAGTAAAGAGTGCAGCATGTTCTACTCCATCAGGAAACGCTACATCCTGGAGGCCGAGGGGACGGGAGACCAGCAGGTGAGCTCGCTTCCTGTCCTCCGCCGTGGCCTTTCCTTCCCACCACGCACTCGTGACAAAAACCGTGCCGTGTGTGTTCCAGGATGACGAGGCGAACTCCTGGCGTTGGAAAACGGAGCACGTCGTCTTCAAAGCGCTCCGGAGCCTCTTCGGTCCCCCAAAGACGTTCAGCGAGGACGGCACGGTGCTGCAGATCGCCAACTTACCCGACCTCTACAAAGTCTTTGAAAGATGCTGAGTCCTCTGGTTTTATACTTCGTGTGACATTGACGCTGTAAATAAAACGTTTTTGGGATGAAGCAAAAGTCCAGGTTTTTGTCTCCATGTGCAAAAAATCAGCTTCTGGAAAACTCCAGTCACCAGTCCTGTAACGATGCCCAAAATGTGCCAACACTCCAACTCCACTTTTATGAGCCTGACATTCTCCCTCTTCATCACAGTAAAACAGCGAGACGTTTCAACCGAAACCTCCTCCTGCAGATTCCCTCCGTTACACTTATGTGTTACATGTGGGAAACAAGAGCCAGTGAAGGGAAACAATTACAAAGATTTATGCCTCAGCCAAGATGTTCCACTCTGCTTTAGCCACAAAAGAACTCACATAGAAATCAAAAGCATAATGTTCCTAACTTTAACATAAAGGTCCAGTGTGTCGGATTTCGGTGAAATGAATTCCATTTCCATATGGACCCGAGTTTCCAGTAATTCTACTGATGAGGTTTGTTACCACACGGACTAATCAATAGTTGTTTTCATTGTAACATCCGATGATGAAAAAAAGACAGTCAAAGTGAGGTCAGCTCACACAGGAGGGAGAGTGAAAATCATAGATGAGGCATTTCAACACAAGGCTTACTGTGCTAAAGAGCGCCCCCTTCTGCTTAAAGGTGCAGTGTGTAAGAATTCATTTTTGTGACGACTATTGCTAGAAAAAATATTACAAAACAATTACATATTGAGAATTTCGTAATCACCTACATTTATTTTCATTCCCATTACGTTCAATGTTAAACGTCAATTCATGTATATTCATATATGGAGAGGGTCCTCTCTACAGGGGCCGCCATATTTATACAGTAGCCCAGAGTGGACATACTAAACATCTTTTGAGTTTTAATGACAACTGAGGGCTACCATAGGTTCTCCTGCATGAGTTAGGAGTGAGGGTGAGGTGATGGATACATCAACACGCAAACATCACCATTAGATGTCACCAAATCTTGCACAATGCACCTTTAAGAATGTTGGGATTCTCAACTTGAAACACCTTCTACATTCACAGGACAAAACACAGAAAAAGCAGAATACAACTTCTTGAGATCTACATTGCAAAAACCTCGTTTGGTGATGCAGATTCAAAAAGAAAAAAAAAAAAAAAAAAGAAAACCTCACAAAGGCAAAGATGGAATCCACACCTGTAAATTACACATTTATTTTCAAGAAATCTTTTAAATATTTGAAAAAAATTTCAATGAAACCGCAGCAGACAAAGTTGGTTCTACATATTTTCCAATGACGAGCGCGCCTCCTCTCCTCTTAAATACATCATCATCATCATTATTCGGTACCATTCTGTTAAAACTATTATTGTTTGATGGAGCGGTGTGGACCTCCCCTGTCTCCTAGTGTGAGAAGGCACTTCACTGTGTGAGGGGAAGCAGAGACGGAGCAGGGCTGGAGCAGCAGTGAGGAGGGTGGGATACGTTTTAAAAAGCATCATTATACTCATTCATGCAACTTATCAAAAAAAACAAAAAACAAAACAAAAGAATAATAAACACAATACAGCCAAGCACCCAGCCAGAGGGAAATAAAATCTCCTGGATAACATGATGTAGTACAAAGGTCAGAAAAATTAAGTAGTGACTACTTCCTCAGTTGTACGTATCTCCCAGCAACTTTAAAGTTTCATTTCAAAGAGTCATTCCTCCCAAATCACCGGTTTCAGCTGGCCAGATTAAACCGACACAGTTCCGTTTGTTCCTTTCTTTTTCTTCCTCCTGTGCTACACGTGTGTTTGTTTTTGGTTAGCTACAGATCCTAAAGTGTTACAGCCAAGAATGGAAAATGTGCTCCAGATGCAAATATGGCAGTCGAGAGGTCTGAGGTGCGAGTTTAAGGGCTTTCGTGGTGACGCTGCCTTGCCTCACTGCTGCGACAGAAGGGCGTTCCTGTTGGCCTTCATCTTCTCCAGCCGCTTTACGAGGTGATTATTGGTCATCTCCATCTCCTCCACTTTGTCTAGAGCCGTGCGCAGCTGTGGAGGAGGGGGCGGGGCAAGAGGAGAGGCATCCCATTTATAGCCGTGTGCTCAGGTTTCACGCTGGGGAGCAACAAGTTAGTGTGTGTGCTTACCTCTCTTTGAAGTTTCCTTTTTTCCGCTTTCAGTTCGTCTTCTATTTTCTCCGAGTTATCTGCTGCGGACTTGTACCTGGACACCTGTCCTTCAAGTCTATTAATCTGAAACACAGATAATAAAAGGTGACAACAGGTGAGATTAACAACCTGGAAACATGTGCTTCTGTTTTTAGGTGTGTTCCTTCCCACTTACATTTTGCTCCATTGTACCCATTTCCTGTTCTGCCTTCGAAAGCTTGAACTTGTATTCACTAATCTGTCTGTTGGCGTCTCCTACAATGAAAAGACAAACACGCAAAACACATGAATTTAGGGACAATGTCCACACATTTCGCCATCTTTACATAAGACAACTGCGACGAGCAGCACGGGGCAGGACATGATGCACAAATTCAGCCGCCCAAACAGGAAGTACAGTGTTTTTGTTTACGACGGTCGTCCCAGCAACCCGCCTTTGTATTTCGGTATCAACAGTTTATGGATAATGTTATCTCTTCTCTTTACATCCTGAGATAACAAATCTTCTTTTTTATGGCACATGTCATGGGCAGGTTATGCGTTACCCATCCAAACACTCGGGTCCTGCAGAGGCTCTGCTGCTACAGTCCCACATGGGCCTCTCTGGAGCAGAAACATGGGAAACGCTCATCCTGGAGCTGTCATGTGTTTCTAATGCCACTTGCACACAAACCATTTCCTAAACCGTCTGTTTACTACGAAGCTGGGTGGAGAAGCTACAGAGAATGTTCTACCACACAGGCCCTCTGGATCATTTCCTCAGAACATCGAAGGTTTGTTGGTGTATGACCAACGAGAGAGAGTTCAAATGTTCCTCACATGTGTGAGTGTGTGTGTGTGTGTGTGTGTGTGTGTCATAGACTGTTATAAAGATAGATGTAACGTCCATGACGTCACCCGTTGCTTTCTGGCAAATTGTGGGCAAGTCCCTTGTCGCCATCTTGCTGAATCCTAACGAACAAATTTGACTGATTGAGACCAAAACGTCAGCCTCCAGTGGCCACCCTGTGAACTGCGCATTTAATGACTTCCTATTGTGCTTCATCCGTCTGCAGCGGAGGTTGCCCTTAGACGTGTGTGTGTGTGTGTGTGTGTGTGATTGGATGAAAGAAAAGGCTCAGCTTACTCTGCATCTCAATGACGTGGAGGTCGGTACCGTTCTCCATCCTCTCTCCGTCTGTCACTGAACTGTCCAGCTTGGAGTGTTTCTGTCTCTCCTCCTCCAGCTGGTTCTTCAGCTTCCTGATCTGAGTCAGCAGTTCGTCCTTCTCCTCCGCCAGCTTCCGTAGCCTGACATCTACGCGACAGAGGGAAGCCACAGTGAGCGCCGCGCCGCGCCGCGCCAGAGCGCATCTCTCGCTCGCCACGTGCTCGGACTCACCCAGCGGTCCGTCTCCTGCCGACTCCAGCACCTGGGCGGCCTCCTGAGAGACCACGGTGATCCCCGAGGACGCAGGCTCGTGGTCCACGTCTCCGTTGGGCGTGCCGTCTGGGATGATGACCAGCCCGTGTTTCTGTGGTGAGATGATGTTTATTACTGGGGGGGGGGAGGTGTGAACTGATGCCACCCCAGAGCCCCACTGACAGTCCGTGGCTTGTGAATCATTAACATACATCCAGATATTAAAGGTGCAGCGTGTAAGATTCATCACTGAACTTGTGATGTGATGAAGTGACAACAAGTGACTTGTTGTCACTTCTACGTTACAGAAATAGAGTTACAAATGTGTAGATACAGACCTTTTTATGAATGTACGATCACCTTAATCCATCCCTTGGTAATTACATTACCCTCAAGTGAGCCCTTTGATGTGTATTTACATCATGAATACTGTAGCTGGTCCTCCCTATGGGGGCCGCCATTTTTTTACAATAGCGACGATTGGACGTAATAAGCATCTCTTGCGTTCAAATGACAACCCAGGGCTACCAAAGGTTCTCCTGCATGCTCGAATGGGAGGGGAATGGGAATGCAACTTCACCCATAGAGGTCACAAAATCTTACACACAGCACCTTTAATGTTTCTTGATCTCTGTCTGAACCTGAAGTTGTGCAGTGAAGCAGGATGTGTCAGAATTTGTCTGCTCACACCGATAAAGAAACTCTGTCTCTGTTCAGACACGTTTCCCAAAACACATTCAATTATATCACAGCTGTGTTGTAACATTGCTTGACATTCCTGATGTGCACCTTTGGAAGCGTGTCACTGCATTAAAGGTGCAGTGTATACGATTTTGTGACAGCTAGTGATGAAGTTGCGCATTGTATCCATCACCTCTCTCCTCCGCTCACGCAGGAGAACCTATGGAAGCCCTCAGTTGTCATGAAAACTCAAAAAATGTCGAGTATGTCCACTCTATGCGACTGTAAAAACATGGCGGCCCCCGTAGATTGCAAATTGACATTAATGGGCTCATTTAATGGTGGTGGGAACAAACGCACATTTAGGTGATTATTAAAAATGTGTATGTGATTGTTTGTAATACTTTTTTCTACCTATGGAAGTGAAATGTTACACACGGCACCTTTGTTTTTGAATGCTGCAAAAACAAGAGCAAAACACCTCTGACACTTTACCATCGTTTTACCTTGAATAAAATATGCATATGTTTATGAACAATGAATCCACCAGGAAGCTGCGTCCTGTTCAGATCCATCTTAGATCCCAGGGGCCACTTTTGACGACTTATAGGCCTCAAGGGTCAACGGCTGCTAGTGGCTTAACAATAATCCAGTATTTACTTTAGACTATTTACTGTCCAACTACTATGGTCTTTAATGACAAGTTATTTTTCCAAAACAAAACACAATGATGTTTCCTGTAGGACTTCTACGTGCAGACATTTTGGTTCCTCTCTGGTAACAGATACAATCTGTGATCTTTAGTTAATATGTTTCAAATTCTTTGCGCTCCTCACAGAGATTACCAGCAGGACGTCTACTAAAACATGATTGATAAAACTCTTAATGAAAACCAGAAGGCCCAAAACTCAACCCTGTGCCAACAAAAAAAATTGTGTAAATAACAAAGCCATGATTTAAACAGATAGTAAAAGATGTTTTCCAACCATTCCATGTACAAGATAACATTGTTTCTCTATCATCTCATTCTTTCAACCTTGAGTTTTGCTTCTTGGGGACCTACCTCTCCTGCTTTGGCCTTCTCCTTGATGTCAGCGAGCTCATCTCTGAGCTCGTCTCTCTCATTCCTAATGCAATCAAAATATTCTTTCTGTCTCTCTAGGGCCTGGCCACACAGACGACAGGAGAGGAGAGGGGGAGAGAGAGAGAGAGAGAGAACGAGAGAGGACACAGAGGAGGTGTTGGATAGACTCAGACACTGTAGACATGCAAGAACACGTGACACGGCAAAGACACGCTCCGTGCACAAACATGCACAAGACAACGAGGTGGAAGGAAAACAAATCAGAGCAAAGTAACTTGCTCGCAGAAAATGAGAAGAACAAAGAGAGAGCAGGAGCCGACTAGTTTCTAGGAAGGGACATTTGTTTTTCCTGACTTTATTCAACAGTGTCGTCTTTCAGTTCCAGGACACTCGCCCCAAACCTCGTGCTGGCAGCCCCGGTTACCTTTGTGAGCTTGAAACGTTTGCACTCTGACTTTTCCTTCGGCGCTTTGGATTTTTGGGTGCAGCAGGTCTGACATATCTATGGGATCAGTAGAACGTCGAGTGAGGTGCAATTGTCCACCACAGCTGTGGGCGTGTTCGCTTTGTCGTCGTGTTTCACATGAACTCATGATCACTGTTCATCGGAGGCCAATGAAACATCTCAGCTTCTATTTTCATACTAGTTGACGTGGTGGGCAGATTCAGCTGGGAGCAGCTGACCACTCACAAGAGACTGGCCAATCACTGAAGCCATGGGTGGACCCATGGTGCAGTCACATCACCCACAGTGTCAGTCAAGAGGCCACGCCCTGAATTTCGCACAACTTCAGACGTGAATAAAATAAAAATAAGCGAGTTAGGAAAAAAAAACCCCCCCCCCCCCCCCCCACCCCTTAGAGTTAGCAAAACCAAAGTTTGTACCAGACTTTAATCATGTTTCATTCACCTCTAAAGTTGACCATTTTAACATGGGAGTCTATGGGAATTTTCACTGAGATTAGTCTGCCTCAAGTGGCCACCCTGTAAACTGCCAGTTTTTTTTTTTTTTATTTCCTCATGTGCTTCATCTGTCTGCACCGGAGTTTGCCCCTCATGTCACCAGAATGAGGATGGAACCATTTCAGTCGTCATCACTACACCTGGCAATCAAGAATCGTTGTTTTAAGCGTGTTTAGGAGTTGAAGTGCAGGGGCAGGGGTTAGGGTGAGACTGTTGGAAAAAACCTGATATGAGTTTATTAAGTCCTGCTCTGAAAGTGAAAGAACGCACTCTTGACAAGTGGCAGGAAGACAATGTACAGGAGATAACAGCCTTCTGATTTAGCTCCTCGCAAAACTACGGACCGACTAAGAGGCTTCTACTCGTAGAATCGGACTCAACTCAGTCACAAATGAGCTGGTCCACACGTGGAACATGCACGTCATGCTTGTGAGGAAATGTAGTCCCACATATCCATAAATGGTTGTCACTTCAAAATTCACTCAGATGCACTTATTTTGTTACTGAAAACCCTCGTTGACCCTACATGCAGAAATCCAAACCATAAGCATGGACGGGTCCGAGTACAGTATGTGTACTGATGCCTAAAGGGTCTCCATCATGCAGAGACAGTACAAGAGGCAACAGAGCGGCATTCATACAAAACAAGTGCAACCATCTGTTTCCTCTTGTTGTCTGTCGGAGCAGCAGCGTGGGACCTCCTACCCCAATTTTTCTCTCCTTCCAGTTTATAGTTTCCTGTAGGTCAAACACTTCTCTGGTGAGGGCATCTAACTTTGTCTGCATTCGCTGGCTCTCCTGCAGCGGCGTTGAGCGGAAACAAGGTGACAGGATAAGAGCAGAAGAGGAAAGTTTAAATGAAAGAAGGCAACAGAGGCGAAGATGTACATGAAATACATACACGATGAAACAGAGGAGCTAACGCTGAGAGGAGTGAACGATGGATGTCACAGGAATAGACTGAGAGGGTAGACGGTGGCCGGCCACAGCCAAACAACCCTTATCCAACTTTGTGCGGAGCAAAGTCTCCTCTGCGGGGAGGAGCCCACACCTTCCGACACGTCAACAGAATAACAAAGTCATGTCGTCGCACTGGCAGAGAGAGCCACTCTCACCTCTATAAGTTCGTCCCTCTGGCGGATTCCCTCTTTCAGTTCTTCCTGTTTATGTTGCAGGACAGTACACGTGTGCTTTTGCCTTTCGAGTTCCTGCAAACACAGACAACATTTATCCACAACACATTCGCATGTCTTATAAAGAATCAATCGGACAGGATGTTGAGCGAGTGCCGTTTGTCACCTTTGACTTTTCCTCCAGCTCCCTCCTCATCTCCGACATCTGCTCCTCCATCTCCTCTATGACGTCCTTTAGCGTGTCCACCTGGTAGATGAGGTTGGCTTTGTCGTTGTCCAGCTGTGCGTTCGATACCATGGCTTTCTTATACTTCTCCTCCACCTCTGTGAGCGACTCCTGACATGGGTGGAGGAGTGTTACTGAACTGCAAAGGCGTTGGAAGCACGGCTCACCTACATGCATCAGGCGGGCTCTTCAGTGCAACGAATCTATCACAACAAACATGCTACAAACATTTGTCCTTTTTTTCTACACATGAATTAGTGTCAAGACATTTTCATGTGTCTCTCCATTTTAACGGCTCATTCGGGACCGATATGTGATTAGAAAGATGTGACATCGAATAAACAACAATAAGGATGTGTTGGACAAGAGGATCTGAAAGAGAGGACAAGTGACACAAGATTGTGAAAAGTGAACTAGCTAATGTGCTGTAGATGCATCAAACTCTAGCAAGAACAAGGCAAGGTTTTAGTACTACTACTCTAATACGTGAGATATATAAGAGAACAGGCAGCTGCTGAAAAATGAATGGAGTCATCACACTAAATAGCAATCCCACTTGGAGGGCGGTGATGTGGCTGAACGCATTGCTGTTGTCTGACAGCAGGTGGAGCGTCTTCTCCACATCTTAACGAAGGCAATGTCACTGGCCACAACCAGAGAGTCAGATCAAAACAGGAAGTGAGGGAAGATCATGCAACAGAGAAAAAGTCATTACGCAATTCACACTGGGAGCAACGCAGAGACACAGTTTGTGGAGTTAGGGGGAGCCACAGGAGGGAGAGAGAGGGGCACACAAGGGGGTGGTAATGGGTCGGGTAGGGGAGGGGGAGGTCAGGGGGTGAGGATGGGGTTAGTGACGCCATACTGCTCCCAGAGGACAAGAGAAGGCATGCTGCGAGCTCAAGCCCCTCTACCTTCAGCTCTTTAAGCCCTTGCATGTACCGCCCCTCTACATCCTGAATCTGGTCCTTTAGTTCATAGATATCCTGTAGGGCAGATGGAAGGAATGGATGGGGTGAGACCGGGGGGGGGGGTGTCAGAGAGGCCGGTGGGGGTATCAGGGGGGAGATAACAGTGCACCCGTGCTTCCGTCTAGCGGGCATACAACATGAGCACCCCGGCTATGCAGGACACATATCAGGTCCAGACCTCCCGTGCAGACTTGAAGGAAAACGGTTCAAGCAGACAGCAGGGAGGAGGGTACAACAGAGGCGGTAGAATGTTCACGCGCGGGTGTCATTTTGTAGCTGCTCAAACGTCCAGCGTACGGGATTCAAACACTCAAAATACAACACGCGTTTACATTTTCGACTGGCTGGCTACGTTGGGACACGCGTGTCGCGAGTGTGTGTTGCGCTTCTTACCCTCAGCTCACTCAAACTGGTGTCGGGCTCATAGACGCTGCCCGTGTCTGTGCTGCCGCGCCGCGACGAGGTGCCCCCCAGCGACGCCAGCGTGGCCGCCGAGAGGCCTGGGGTGGCACAGCGGGAAGATGGCTGCGCAAAAAGGGAGCCACAGTCAGAAAAACATGGTCATCGCAGCGGGGCAAAATGCAACTCCACTCCCAACACGTTATTCGACACCAACATCTGATCCTGCCAGGGCCCTCAAGTGATCCTATTCATGTCCTCCTGAGGGAGACATTGTCACAAACATGTGCCGCAGTGTGTGTGTGTGTGTTGTTGTTTTTTTTTTAAAACTTGACAAACCCGCTTACTATCACCACAGGTTGTATTTGTTGTTGCGTTACCATGACTACACCGTAACTATCTAGGGCGTTAAGTAAACGTACTTTGACTTCTCAATGGAATCTACCTTAAAGGTACAGTGTGTAAAATCTATAGGTGAAGTTGCATGTTGTATCCATCGCCTAACCCTTCCCTTCAGCATGCAGGAGAACCTATGGTAGCCCTCAGTTGTCATAAAAGCTCAAAAGATGTTTAGTGTGCCCACTCTGGACTACTGTAAAAACTTGGTGGCCCCCATGGGCAGGGCTCGCTCCTGATGTAAATATACATTAAAGGGCTCATTTTAGGGTCATATAAAAGCAAGTCATACACTGTGGTGATTGTACATGTGTGTAAATATCAGTATAGAATTGTTTTACAATCCGAGTCCTACACAAAAAAGTGAAAATAATTGACCGGAAAGCTTACACACTGCACCTTTAATGGTCTGCACAGGCAGCTGAAATCTATTCTGGAGCTTGGTGAATACACTGTATGAATGAAATGTAATACACAATAATAGCAATTGGAATAATACACTCACCCGACTGAAATCTGAATACTGTTTGTCACATTTTTCATCCAGCTGAAAGAGAAAGGAAAGGAGGGTTAATATGATTAGTTGCACACTGTTTGCAGAGTCATGCGTCCATTCGGGGTCATGCTGTGAGCTGCATCCTTCACCTGTAAATCAGGGAGTTAGTCTTTGAGTCTTTGAGACCATTTCATATAAGTAGGGAACACAAGTGCTGCATGTGCACAGACCACACACACAGTCAATGAATCACACAACTCTTTATAATCATAAACATTTGAAGTCCATGCTGCAAAGACACTGAAGTCAGTGTCAAGAGCAATCCTTTAAAAGAGGTTATGAGATTAGAGTTTTGTTGTATTTCAAATCATGCATCACTGTTGTTGCATTGCATCGCATTAGTCAGTCCAGAGTATTCAAGCTTCATTTAACCACTTACAGCGTCCAGATCTGGAATGCACAGATCATCGAGGTCAGACACAATGCTGCCCCTTCGGTTGGAGCGGCTGAAATAATCAGCAGCCGACTCGCTATTGTCGGAGAAGTCTGACGACTGGTGCCAGGAAACATGGAGGAAGATGATGGGCCAAGAAATAAACGGTGACAGTGACAAAAAGAAAAGTGGAGGTCAGAGAGGAAAAGGAAAGAGGCGAACAGACACACTAAAGACAAAAGAGATTACCCGTTAGGTTTGAGACATTTAAAATGAGGGATAATAAGAATGAAGGAGGAAAAGCTTTGATTATATGATCAACTCAAATAACAGAACACAAGTCTTTCCTCCCTACAGCTCACCACACTGTCCCTGCGGCCTCTACTGAAACGCTCCTGTGACACGCTGCTGACAGTGTCATCATCTGAGGAAGACTGAGAGAAACACACACACACACACACACACACACACAATGAGGAGGCCAAGTCAGGATGAAGATGACTGCATGCCCAAGGCTTTTTCTAACACACACGTCCTATTCAAACAGCAACTCTAGACAACCAGTACAACATTCACTGTTTAAGAACTATTCGACTATTGGATCACTCTGAAGTCAATACACCTTAAAGAAATGTCCGTTCATGCAATTTGGATCATTTGCACTCACTGAAATGAGTTGAATAAGACAATCCTGATACATCTCCACTGACTGCAGGAGAAACCCAACTTTATATGGACACCAATAATCTTATAACACCTCAACTACAGCATATTACTAGTCTGAATCTGACACCGTCATATAAACAGCTGTTTTGATCACCTCATACTCAAAATAAGAAAAAAATCAAATTGGAGGGAAAATTGAATCAATAACACTATTTTTTACCTCCGTCTCATTTTGTCTTATCTTACTCAAATCATTACGTCCTAGCAACATACAGTGTTTACCATGTATTAAATAGTAACAAATGGATCACGTTATTTACTAATGTAAAACCATAATTAAAATGATGAATTCTAAACAGGATCATTGGTAAGAATACTGGTGTCCATGTAACCATAGTTATCTAGGCTCAATGGTAAGCGGAGGTGGAGGGAGCCGTTAGTAGGAGTCAGTGTGTGTGTGTGTGTATGAGGGAGGTATTAGTGGTCATGCAGGGTGGTGGTGGTTATAAGGTTCTCACCGCAGGGCTGCTGCGGGTGGAGCTGGCTCCAGAGGAGTGCCAGCTATATTCAGAGGGCTGTGAATGGGAAGGGAAGGAGGAGGATGAGGAGGAGGAGGATGAGGAGGATGAGGAGGAGGAGGATGAGGAGGAGGAGGAGGAAGGGGGAGGACAGGATCGATCAAGGCATCGACATAAAGACTGAAGTTAGGCCAAAGGCACAACGGTACACATCTGAAACGCTGCTTCGACAAACATCCAGAAGACTTACGGCTCTTGAACTGTGGCCCGAGCCGTAAAGACCGGTGTCGTCATAAATAGAGGCCTAGGGGCACACGTGGGAGACACTCAGCAAAGCACGACAGGCAACATAAATCTTTGAGGCACTGTGAGCTAGAAAGTGTAAAAAGCTTTTCTTTGCAACATGCAATGATAAAAAAAAAAACACTACTTCCACAATTGCTTCCTTTCACTTTCACTGTAGCTTCACAAAAGCTATTGCCTTATCTATGTGACGCACATTTCTGGCCGCTGCCACATGCTCATGCTCTCCAGGAGCTAAATATAAGTAGTGGGGGCATCCTATCGCATGAAGGGGAAAGGTCTGTGTCTGGAAAGGTAACTAGAGGCATGCAGGGGGAGAGAGATGCTGGCCACCCCATGTGGACGGAAACTGACCATGCTGTAGCTGCGAGACAGCCCCGTGCCCACGGTGGAGGAGGAGGAAGAAGTGGAGGCCTGTTGGAAAGGAGGGGCGGGGCGGGGCGGGTGGGTGGGTGGAGGGGGGGGGAGTAGGGAGAGGTCAGTGTAGAGGACAAGAGGAGTGCTGTGGTGGGGAATGTGAGGTGGAGAGAGATTTAAGAGCCCTGGCAGGTGAAAACAGGATGAATGTTTCACTGACCCTGGAGTCAGATGAGGTGAAGTGACACAGTCCCCATCCACTGTTTTGATATTACTGGTACAGCCTATCCTCTATCAACCAGCAAGTCATTTACATCAATTCAAATGACCATTCTTTGCTTTCATACTCAAATGACAAAGACAAAAGTCCTTTTTGCAGCTTGTCATATAAAATGGACCATGCAGTCAAAGTGTGTCTAGTTTTACTGGGTGTCCGTAAACCACAGAAGAAGACGGCAGGACAGGCAGCACTCGAGCATTCAGAGAAAGACTGACCCGAGGCTGATAGGTGGAGGCGGAGGGCGGTGGTTTGCTCTTGGTAAGGCTGGAGTAATTCCTCTGATCATGGTACAGACCAGTCTGGAAAAGCGGCAACATGTGACCCTCAGACCATCACTGATGTCATGAAGTTCAGTCTGAAAGTGTCAGACTGACGAGGTCTGACATTTCAGACACATTCAGAAACGTTTGATCCAAGTTCATAGCTGTTTTCAGACATGACACATGTCCACTCAACGTGGTCTCGACCCTCTCCAGGGTTTGTCTTACATGTGAAGAATACAGCAGGAGATTCTCTGGCCAGATGCATTCAAAACAACAACAACAACAACAACAAATCTCTAGAGCTCTCAGGTAGTGCGGGAGTGCAAAAATTCTGTGATTGTTTATAGCACATCAACACGGCACCGGTCTTCTATATCCACGCTTTCGTCGTCCTGTAACATTTGAAGGGCAGCAACTAATAACGAGTTAAAATAATCGTTGAATTTGTTGATTATTTATCCATTCATCAGATTTAAAGATCGAATTTACATTCAAAAATTTCGTGCAGGTTGAAAACGTGAAACACTGTTTAAAAGAGAGAACTGTAAGTGATATGGCAAAGAGTGCAAAAATGTATTTTTATGTGCATTATAGTACATGGAAGGTTTTACGGCGAGCTACATGACGCATGGGTTTGGTCCATTCCTGGTTTATTCCTCCTTGTTTATTCCTCCATGTTTCATTTGCTGCTTTCCTTGGTGATTATTCAAACAGACCAAATTAGTTGCCAAATATTGTAAAAGCTAAATCTGTACATTAATGAGTTAAACCAATTAGCCTACATATTTGTATTATTTCTTTGTGCAGTATTGTTTTGATTTTGATTTTGCATTAATCAAATCCAGCTCATACTGATCATCTGCTGTATTCCCACATAGCCTCTCTCTGACATTATCAATCATTATAATCTGGGGCTGACAGGATTAACTGTGACATGGATACTCATACTCATGGATATTCATAATGTTG
>JAFBJT010055178.1:0-17044 GCA_016785325.1 Chascanopsetta lugubris | reverse complement strand
TGGTTAGTGAGGGTTAGTGAGGGTTAGTGAGGGTTAGTGATGGTTAGTGATGGTTAGTGATGGTTAGTGAGGGTTAGTGAGGGTTAGTGAGGGTTAGTGAGGGATAGTGAGGGTTAGTGAGGGTTAGTGAGGACCACAGCTCTGATGCACGGTGACTTATATGGACTGTTTTTGATCTACAGTCGACAAGGAGAGG
This sequence comes from Chascanopsetta lugubris, assembly GCA_016785325.1. Taxonomy (NCBI): domain Eukaryota; kingdom Metazoa; phylum Chordata; class Actinopteri; order Pleuronectiformes; family Bothidae; genus Chascanopsetta; species Chascanopsetta lugubris. The sequence goes on along the minus strand of JAFBJT010055178.1, from coordinate 16,848 downwards.
TTCTCGCCTGTTTTTGTGTGATTGTGAACAAGATTGAACAAAAACTACACAATCGATCATCACAATACAAAGGTGGAGGGTGAATTCTGGTCCTGGAAAGAACCCATTACATTTTGGTGCAGATCCTAATAGTTTAAAGTTGTTTTTGAGCACTTTTTCTTACATATCGCGTAATTGCGTAAACATTTTCATTACTTTTCTCTGAACAAATAAATAAATAAAAATCATAGATTTTGATTTTTTTTAAAACAATCTGGAAAGTTGAGGTGGCAGATATTTGTGTACTTTAGTACATTTGTGCATAAAAATGCCAATTTAGCCAAAATGTGCAGCTTTTGTCCAATCGATGGAAAAACAAAGTAAAACAATCGATCATTCATCCAAAGTCAACTTTAATGATGAACTTAATTAATGAACTTTAAAAATATGCTGCAATAAAAAGAAAGGTCTGGTGCATGTGGTTTAAAGTTTAATAAGTGGGAAGAAATAAAATAAAATAGCAGAATGAAAGAAAAGAAACAGCTATAGGTTTGAAGTTAAAGCTCCAGTAGCTTCTCCTTCATTCTTATTCATCTGCAGCCTCAGAACAGTTTATGGATCTGCATTTTTAAATATCTGCTCTGTTTATGGGAAACCTAAATCTCTGAGTCTGTGAAATGTGCTGCAGATCCACATGCAAACCTGATTTAATTAATTCCAGCGCAGCAGCAGCGCAGCAGTGGTCGTCTTCAATCGAATCAAGCTGCACCAAATTGCACACATTCATAAATATCAGTTTTCCGAGAACGGGCCTGGATGTTTTCATCAATTATTTTTTGGGAGGAACTGGATAAAACATAGAAAACGGAGAAAGAAAATATAAGATGTACCGCGGCAAACTTTGCAAAATCCTGCCGGAAAAACAGAAATAAAAAATAAAATAAAAAAAAACAGGCAAAGAAAGAACAGCCTCATTGGTGTCTGCACAAATTCTTACCAGGTGCAAAGCAGAGGACAGAAAAATTTATTTCATTTTTTGTACCAAACATCAATATACAGCTACACTTATGGTCTGTTTGACAGTGTGTGTTTGACATTTGGAAAATGCGTTTAGCTGCAGCACTAACATCACACTCTCCTCCTTCACCTCATTTCCAACTGAGCCTTTCTGACATTTACCTGACAAAACATAACATGGATTCCATTTTGTCCTCTTTCTGCTGTGTCAGGACGAAATGTCGGAAAGCGGCCGCCCGTGACTCCGCCCCCGAAAAAAAAAAACCCAGAGTAAATAAACGCTTTGTTGTGAAAGATTTAATAGAAAAATAGACATGAATCTGAACTTTATACTGCAGGTAACTCAACAGTGCATGCTCTAATGGTTACGAGAGGCAGAGAAGTGAAAATGTCATGCTAACGTATGCGTCAGGCTAACGGCTAAGCTAACATAATAATTTGTTAATATACAGTAACTACACAGTAGTTGGAAATGATAATGATATGTATAAAAACTCGCCCTCGGGTTCCTCCACTCAGCCTGTGCCTCCAGTTAGCAGCTATGAAAGTGTTTACTCAGCAGTTTAAGGGGAAAACTCCGCTCTGTTGTCATGAGGTAAAATGCCGTTAAACATATTGTTTTTTTTCTTAAACACAAAAACCTGCTTTTCTCACAACATCACTTGCCAACTTCGTGTTTTGGATTCAGACTGAATGAAAATACTTTTTAAAGGAAGTCCTTCAATCCGAACCCGGGGTCCTCACATCGCTGGGCATCTTCACACAAATAATGAGGATGTACATTTTATGTTAATTAAATGTTAAACGACAAAATGAGATACGGAAGTGGAAAAGATAAAATATGGAATTTGTTTTGTCTATCGTGAATAAAGTTAAAAAGCAAACTCCTCCCCTCAACAGAAACAGTGACACACGTGAATCTCTAATCTTTTTTGCTGATTGAAGCAAAAAGAGGACATAGTGGCCAAACGGTGGTACTGCAACTTCTGAGCCCAAATCTTTTTTCTCCCTCCCATGACAACACGAGGAAAGAATATCTCTGTAAATCAACAGATATTTATAATGCAAGAGCTTTTGGGTCACGAGGCTGGAGGGAGACAATAGTGCATCAATGTGCACGAGTGAGAATGAGGCTCCGCCTCCGACTCTGGATCCAGTTTTTGAAAACATCCATGTGCATCAGGAGAGCGCAGGGGACATGGAAGGGGTGAACCAATCACAACAAAGTGGACGAGCTGGCCAATCAGAGCTGTCAAGGCCTTATCAGGAGGCGGGGGTCTTAAAGAGACAGGACGTCAAATCAAGTGTTTCAGACAGCGGCTGAAGAGAGGAGCTGCAGCAGCCGACAGTTTGGGGGTTTTTGAGAGTACTGGAGCATGAAACCCTTTTCAAGAGCCTGAATCTGAGCTAGATGTTTCTCCTACACTAAGCTGTGATTGGACGGTTGTTATTGAGGGGAGGGGTTTAGAAAAAGGTCAGCTAGCTGTTTTTATAAATGACTAATGATTTGTGATTGAAACTCTGGTAAATACGTCACATCTATACGGTACAAATCTCTGTTTATGATGATGTGGCACCTTCAGCACGACATGTGACGACACATAGCAATGAACGCATACTGTGACAATACAGGCTGGTACCGACCCGTCACGTGACGGATCACATCGTGAATATTTGTGCTTTTATCGAGTCTAATGATGAACAACGGAAGAAAAACAAAACAAGGCCACATTTATTTTTCCTCACTGTCTCTCGAGTGGGCTTCAGGAGGCTCTGTTTTTCTCTTTCCCATCCTCTGGACATTCTATTCTGCCTCATATCTCGATTCCGCCAGATTATTCACGCTTTACATGAAGCAAAGTGAGAGGCGATGCAACATACCTTCGCTTTAAGGGATTGGATCCAAAGATTTTAGCTTTCCAAACCCTAATAGAGGAGGATGAAAATAAAAAACAGAACTCTAACAAGAAACATGTCATTCAGATTGTACTGAAGTGTCACTATTGTCCATGAAGATGTGGATACAAGGAGTTTGGTCATGAAGCTCTACTACAAGATATCGGAAGGTCTTTAGTAAAATCACAATAAGCTGAGTCATGATTCGTAGGCTACATATTCTTCATATATGAAACACAACAACAGACACGTATAGTTACTCCTCAGGGAACTAAACACTTGTTCATCACCGTCAGACAGAGGGTTGGGTACCATTCCTCCGATTGAAGAGAGGTTGAGCGGCCTCTAAGCCAATGCACTTGTGTTTTTGTGCAGTAGGTGGCGCTACATTTCAAGGACGGTGTCATTTACAAGCTGTCAGCAATGTAAACACATCCAACCTGACGAGAGACCTGGTCCAAAGCAAAATATCTGTATTTTAAAGTGCGCAATGTCATTAGGTCCAATCTGCACTTACCTAATAGAGTTTAATTGAATTTGATCAAATCAAATTAAATGATCAGGTTATTTTAATGGATGCATGTTTTCCATTATCCTTGAATGAGCCCTTAATATTTACATCCGGAGCAGGTCGTCTCTGCCGAGGCGGCCATGTTGGAACAGTCTCCCAGAAACTACAACAGAGACCAACAGAAGGTCCCCGACATGTTGGGAAGGGTAAAGTGATTTGCTACAACGTGCAACTTCACCACTAGATGCCACCACATCCAACCCACTGTGCCTCTCAGCCTCATCAGTATCGACTGTGCCAGTACATTTTTTTGTATCGGACAAATTCTCGGTAAAACGGCGGAATTAGCATGTGACCGGTACCCAGCCCTCCCTCATCGCAAGTAAGACGCCAGGTAAGAGAGCTAGCTGGAACGGACCAGAAGACAATGGAGACCCACAACTGCTGGAGCGAGATCGATGATGAGTTTACAGGGTGATTTTGGCTCGAGCGCTGCTCCACATCTCTGAGCCTTTAACACAAAGACTCGTGTCCATGATAAAGTCCTTCAGCCATCTCTCTCTGAAACCTTGTCTTTGGCAGATGACAACAAAACCAGTCTACGTTGTGTATTCAGGGGCTCTCACCATTTAAAGTGCGTTGTTTGACACAAGTTCTACATAGAATCTATTTTAAAATAGAATTTTCCATAAATCCTTTAAGATACAATTTAGTGAATGTCTCTCAACACGGATCTCTGTGATTCAATCTAAGGAAAATACACTATATCCTTTTGATTTGTATATGATTTGTTTGTAAAATGTACATACATTTGTGATTACATAGAGTGAATATACTGCACGTAGACACAAATTCGACCAATCAGCTACCATCCTTCCACGTTTTGAATCCAAAATAGACGCTGTGAATGGCAGGATATGCCAGCATATCTTGGTATAGGCAGTTAAATACTGAGGTTGCTGGTCATGTGACATCCTTTCTCTAAAGGGTAACTTCAGGGGATTCGGACGTCTATGTGATTAAAAGCTGTTTGGAGTTATTGGCTTGTTAAGACTAACGCGACAGCAGTGCAAGAACTGCAGCAACACTCTCTTTCTTTCTTTTCTTAAAAATCTATTTCTCTTTCAAAATAAAGGTTTGAGCCTTACTCTATGTGCGTAGGCCTCTAATACTGAGCCAAGAGACATGAATCATGAGCACACGCTCTCACACCTGAGGCGTGGACTTCCTGCCTGCTCCCTGGGAATGTCCTTCGTGACCGTGTTTCCGGGTGCAACCGCAACTGAACCAGGACCAGTGTGACCTTTGCTCACACTCTCTGCAGTTCATTCCCCTTGCGTTGCTTTGCCCGTCCAAAGTGGGCGCGAGAGAGACTGTTTAAAAAAAAAAACCAACAATTACTTTTCACTCTTCGCTTTCCTCCTCATCTCCCTTCGTGCCTTTACTCCAGCGCTGGAAGCAATGGACGGTTGAAGCCAGGAAGAAGCTGGTCATGATGGCCACCACCGACACGGAGATGCCGGAGAAAATGATGATGAGCAGGTCCGTCAGGGTCAGCGTCGCCTGGCACTCGCGGAAGCTGTCCTTCGAGAGCTGGGACAGCGAGACGCGCCTGCCGTCCATGGGGAGGGAGCACTCCATGCCTTCCACTCCTGCAGCCAAACAGGAAACCAGGTTAGACAGGTTTGCTTCACCTTTACGTTGCAGTGAATTATGTCACACAGAAATTCCATTTCATTTTCCAGAGCGGGAAAACGTGCAGTTCAGAGGGTGGCCACTTGAGGCTTGCTCACAAAAGTGCGTCAATCCTCATAGATGTTGAACATTTATGTTGAATGTGAAAGTCTGGTGCAAACTACGATTTTGGTCTCAATCAGTCACATCTGTTGCCGTGACAACTGTGCAAGGGGATCGTGTTTCGCTAACTCGCTTATTCTTATTGGATCGAGGTTCGAAATTGTGCACAATTAAGGGCATGGCCTCTAGAGTGACGCCTCAGTCTTGCACACAACATCTTGAAGTTCTGTAACAAATATCTGAAATGGAGCAGTACCACAAGAAATCAGTGGGGGGCAGTGGAGCTGAAAGTTCAAACGAGACTTTTATAAGACCCAAGGAGAAAATGTCAGTACTGGCAAAACTAAAAGAGGAGAGACTCTCAACTCTTGGCTGCCCTCTGGTCGGCGTCATGCTTCACAACATGCCAATACAAAGGATGTAAGGACAAATGAAGGTGGTGAGCTTTACGACTTCGCGGAAGGAGTCTCAGGCTTGAGAAACTGTCTTGGCTCACTCTCCGAGCTCTGTCCAACACTCCATAACTCTCTGAAACTGATGATCTGACATTCACGCCCACTTCCTGCGCTGAGTGCCCAGCTGTGCACAGCGGAGAGAGTATCCTGAGGTTGAACTCTTGCATTTTTCATGCTTACGTTGGAGGGCAAAAGTATGAATGTCATCCTCCACATTTCAAGTTGCACGTCTGCTTCCTCTATCTTTTAAACTTGTCTTCAAGGTGGTCTTACGGATCATTGATTTAAACTCTTTCCACGCGCTTCATGGTCGAAGACGGATCCTCAATATACAACCCTATACTCGCCCAGAGGTCTGAAATGATCAAGTGCTACAAACTTCAGGGGGTGTTGTTGTTACGCGGTCGCTCGATGCCAACGCGGTTGTGTTGTGAAAGATCCAAATTCAACGGAGCAGAACTGTGTTTCACCTGAGAGCGGGAGCTGATTTAATAAGTGTGAGGTTGATGAGAAGTGTTCATTTATGAGTTGAAGATGCTCCGTGTAGACAAGCTCACCCACACACAGCATGACCGCCCGGTTGGAAGTCGCAATAATAACAAAGCCAGAGGCAGCAAATATCAACTATACACACACGGGGCATTTCAAGTTATTCATGTGCGCTGCTAAAGACTTTATGCTGCGGGGTGTGGAAAATAAAATGGCAATATACTGCTTTAGATCGACGTAAACAGAAAGTGAAACAGCGTGTCATACCACTTTCTGGCCACTAGAGTCAACAACCAATTCAATGAGGTATCACTATGATCAAGGACATGTAACATTTACTATTACTGCTTATCATGCTAGCTGTGGTTTGATGAGTAATACAGTTCTTCATGAAAATTGGAGTAAACAAACAAGCAATTCAGCGAGCTTGTTTGTTTGTCTCATGTAACACTGCCATCTGCTGTCGATAGATTGACGTGTGTAGAAATTGGAATGAGCTCCTTTAAGACGTTCCTCTGCACCTAAAATTTAATTCTATTCACTATCGCCACATGTGAAATATGACTCTCGTATCTCATCTCTAACATTTAACCGTGAATGAGTGGAATGAGAGGGGCACCTTGACTGGAGCCATCTCCAGATGAGAGCGCAATGAATTAGTCACGAGTGCCACACTCCGTATGTCTGCCACGTTCACGCACTTTATTGTCGAGACATCGTTTCAACGGGAAAGGACAATGACGTCGGCGTTATTGGATTTCAAGGGTACGAGTCTTTTCCGAATCAACGAGGTCGCAATGACACCTCTGAAACTACAGTAGCCTGCTTGCCCTCATTTTATCTAACTCTATCAAACTTTAAATCTAATTTGGTGGGAGCGCTAAACGGTCACACTGCTGCTCCAGGTCGGTGAATTAAACACAATCAGTCTAATAACTGTCGCACCCCTGACACGGATCTAAAAAGTCCTCCTTTGCTGGCACTGCACTTCAGGAAGACTGGATATATAGTGATGTGAGTGGATGTGAGCTCAAAAGGTGGGAGGAAAGTAAAGCGTTGCAATGTGGGCGGCTACTTTCCACCCATGCTGCACATGCACATGCAAAAAACCTGGCGGTGCATCATTTTTGGGTCTTTGCACAACACAAGTTACAGTTACAACCCAAGAGCCATTATGCTAATGAGGCAAAATACATGTGATCAATGCGAATACTTCTGTCATATATTTAGAATTGAAAAATTGAAGAATTAATCAATTGAATCTAGTTCAAACGTGTTGGATGACAGTGAAAAAAGATATAGTGGAAGTTAGTGATGGCATGGAATTGGGTTCCATGCTCCTCTGATTGAGTCTCTACACTATTAATAAGGTTTGTAACGGAACTCCGAACAGACTAGATAAAACTAAGTGATGCTAATCCCCTAAAACGAGATATAGTTTCTCCCGTTTCCTTTAGCATACCCTTAAAAGAGGACTTGGGATATTACAAACATAAAACAAAGGGTAAGTTACCATGGTAACCGTAGAGGTTAGCGCACGTCGGACTGTGATGCACAAGCCAAGGGCACGTCTGCAATTATCTATACCTATTTTAACAACAATTCAAAGAAATTATAATACTGTATTTTTGTAAAGTTAATGTTGTATTATGGACATCATGGAGTCTGTAGTGATGTTGGTGTCGATAGCCATAACATTTTTTTTAAACTTTGAGGTGCTGCACTTTGCAGACGGTCCCTTGGCATGAGCTGCACTGTCAAATGCATGGCAACACTCAGTTGTGGTGAATCAAGAAATGTTTTGTTTCTTCCCTTTCTCATCCATCCATCCATGCATCCATTCATCCATGCATCCATCCATCCATCCATGCATCCATCCATGCATCCATCCATGCATCCATCCATGTTCCAGCTCGATCCAGCACATATTAAGCTCTGGCCCTACAGTATGTGAAACTGTCAAACCCTTGTGCCGTCTGTCTTCCCGTATGGACGACATGATTGACACGTCTATGCAAATGAGTTCCCTCATTCTATGCTTTTCAAATATTTGTGCAGAGATTCTCTCTCACTGTCTGCCAGGCATAAACAGACCATTACCAAGGTTTTAGCACAACTGAGCTTCCCGGGAGCTAACTGGAAACCCAAGTGGCTTTGGACCGGCATCAGATCCAGTGAGTCAGCAGCAAAGGCTCCAAAACTCAGGGAGGAGGAGCCAGAGAGGAGCTTCAGAGCTTCCTGGCATGGTTATGAAGGCCTGTGCGCCGTATGTCGGGGGAATCACAGATGAAAACAAACTGCGTGCGTGAGTGAAGGGAAATTGCTCAGTGAAAACACGGGAGTCTGCTCCGGGGACAACACTGGACCCGCTGGACATAAACACAACAAGGGCACGGCACTTTGAGAGATGGATGAGTTTTGTTTGACATTTATCAGCTAAAGAGGTTCCGTTCTGATTTGTGTGTTTCTGAGATGGGATATTGAAAAGAGCTGTGTTGTGTAACTCACCATATGGCTTAACACTTTGAAAGCATCAGTTCTGTTTCCGAGTTCTGGTTCTACTCAGTGGGGCTTTTGTTTTCTTTTTTTTTTTAAATTGATCTATTTGTCTGTATATTTCCCTCGGTTTTGATTTATATTTTAGCGGATCATTTGGATATACTGGATGTGTCTCACAGCATGTTAGGAAAGGTTGCAGTTTCACAATATATTGCATAAACAATCAGTTTAGGTGATTATTTTAGTTCTAGAAATTTAATTTTGTCTTCATTTCAGTGATTTTATTTAATAGTCATATTAAGTGCAAAGGTGTAAGGTTTACAGTTTAATGACGACTAGTGGCGAATTGCCATAGTGCACCTGAAAACCCCATTTAAACTCAAAAGATATTAAGGTTATCCATTCTGGACTACTGTAAAATGTAAAAACATGGCAGCCTCCGAGGAGAGGACCCACTCCAGAGAGAATAGAGGGATTATCCACTCATAACTCATCTTATAATTTTAAATGAAATTTCTGAAAATAAATAATGAAAATAATCATTCACAAAATCAAAAATTTAATAACATTTCATTTTTGCCAGTTGAAAAGTTCATCAAAACCTTTATGCACTTGACCTTTAAAAGATACAACCAAAATAATCTGATCTAAAGGTTCAGTGTGTAAGATTTAGTGCCACAGTGAAGTTCAGGGCTGCAGCCAACTGACTGAGCCTCAGTGAGATAATGAAGAAGCCAGCGTTTCTCTTAAATTCAGTCTTGGCTGCGGTAGAAACATGGCAGCTCAACTGAGGGAGGACACGCTCTGATGTAGAAATACATACGCAACTCAGGCTAAGAAAAGAAAAACTAATGGATACATAAAAAATAAAAAAATTGGTTTTGAACATCAAAACTATCCATAAATCTTTACCTTAAATCTCACACATTATAAAAATACACAGTATTCTGGGGGCGTGGCCTTGTTTGTTTGTGCCTCAGATTATTGTTTTCATGTCGGCATCAGCCGAGCACTCGTTGTACAGCAAAGCAAGAAACCCCATCACCCCGGAGAGTTAAGCCATTAGCCTCGGAGACAGTTGTTTCTGGTCCTGTCCCGAATACTTGATTAATAAGTGCAGAGAATGAAATTACCTCCGGTGAACACATGGCCCCCTGCAGGACATATTTAGCATTGTCACATCTATCAGACTGAGCAAACACATCAGGGGAATCATTGTTTGTTTACCTCTAATGTGATCTAGTATGTGAATATGATGACGTAGGAGAGTAGATTAAATTCAGTACATCTAATACAAATGTGCATCATATGCTCAGTGGATTATGAATCCCGTGCAAAGATGGAGCTTTGCGGTAAAAGCTACAGCGACACAATGAGACGTTGCGATGCCGCACGAAATGGGGACTCGCTGAACAGATGTTCTATTTGGCCAAAAGCAGAATGTTCTAGAACAACCGCCATCTCTGGATTCCACGTCGTCTGTGACAAAAACAAGCACCCCTGCACTGAGAGAGCATCACCATTATCATTGGGACATTGAAATCACACAAGAAGGTTCTGTTGGGTATTCCAACCAACTTTAAAGGTGCAGTGTGTAAGATTCTGCTCATTTTTGTCACTTCTCAAAATTTTACAAAACAATGACATGCTGACACTTCATCAATTTATAGTCACATAAATGTTTTATTTCCGCCCATTACTTTAAAATGAGCCCATTAATGCATATTTACATGAGGAGGGGGTCCTCTTTACAGAGGCCGCCATGTTTTTACAGTCGTAAAAGTGGGCATACTGCACATTTTTTGAGTTTTAATGACAATTGAGGGCTACTATAGCTTCTCCTGCATGCTCAGGAGGGTGGGGGGTGAGGTGATGGATACAACATGCACCTTCACCTCTAGATGTCACCATACACACTGCACCTTTACGGGTATATATATACCAGCATCTTGTAGGGACCAGTAGTCTATAAACAGTAGCCAGACAGCAAAGTTAAAAAGGTGCAGTGTGACCTGTGATTTGGTGACCTCTAGAGGTCAAGTTGCATGTTGTATCCATCACCTCACCCTCACCCTTCTGAACACGCAGGAGAACCTATGGTCGACCTCAGTTGTCATTAGAACTCAAAAAATGTTTAGTAAGTCCACTCTGGGCTACTGCGAAAACAATGGCGGCCCCTATAGAGCGGATATACACCTCATTTAAATATACATTAATGGGCTCATTTAAAGGTAATGGAGAAATAGATAAAACATTTAGGTGATTATAAATTCCTGAAAATGACCGTATGTAATTGTTGTGTAATATTTCTAAGTGACAAAAATGACCAAAGTCGTACACACTGCACCTTTAGATAATGACCATCGCTCCATTGGAACTTAGTATAAAACCATTTGCCTAATAATAGAGGATGCATCGCATCATTCAATCACGGACCAACAGTTCATCGATTGCCGGCGCAAACTGATGGGAAGTCCATAAATGCCCCGATACAATCCCGCGGAGTGCGACTGTGCAATAATTCAACACAAACCCGAGCCCTCACACTATCAGGTATGCCGGCCCACACAGCTCTGTTTCAGTCCCGGCGCCGACAGTTGATGGATTACATTCAGGATTACAGGCGGCCGAGGGGGAGAGGGCTCTGCGCCGTCTCAGCCCGGAGAGTGATCTCCCTCGCTGTGACGCGCCGCGGTCGGAGGCTCGCTCCTCCCCCCCTCCCTCAACAGGCCGTCCGGATTGATCTCTGTTAGCAAGAGCAAAAATCACCGCTGTCCAACAACCTGCACATTTATTGCATGCTGGTCGAGCTCCAGCTAGCGGAGCCTGAGCTAGCACAAGCCAACAAGCTCGATAGACAGATACTTTAATAATCCCTTTGGATGAACCACGAGGGAGTTGTAGTTTATTGCACGTTGCTGACCCAAGTGTTGTTAAACACCTGATGGCACAGAGGACCTCCATTTAAGCGGAGCTCTGAGCATGGGCGGAGCCAGAGGGTGGCCAATGGTGGCCAATTTCTGTGAGCAGGTGTTCCCACAGGGACGCAATTCAACAGTGCACCAACACAATTACTGAAGAAGAGGTAGTAGCTGTTGTCGTTCAAACTCATGCTCGCACAAAGTGGATGGTCTTTCTTCAGTTGCCAGATAAAGGGTTGCCACGGCAACCGGCAAAGATGTACTACAAATGTTTATTTGTGGAGTCCTTTCCAGAGCTATTTAACGAGCCAACGATAGTCCAACAAACGTCAATTTCGCAGGAGAGCACAGATGATGATTTTGTTACCATCCGATGTTAAAAGAAACTAAAAAAATATTGCATATACAACGTAAGCGCGTCTGCATTTGTTATTTCCTACCAGTTATTGTTTTGGTTTAGCCACCAATCAGCCTCATCAATCTTTTAACTGCGGGATGAGTGTAAACATGATCCACTGCTGTCTCCAGTGCTCTTGGGTTAAGGATGAACAAAGGCCATGTATAATTCAGACTGACACACTTCTACAGCACACTGGTCAGGGTAATTGGAGCCAGCGTTGGTTGCCTACAGGGCAGGCCGACTCCCGTGAGGGGCCGAGGCAATCGCTGTCAACGCTCGTCACGACTCCGACAGTTTGACTACAAAGTAGCAGTTCGCGTGTCGGGGTCCAAAGTCTGAATTTTCCTCCACAGCCGATTGAGTTGCACCCGTTGGACCCGTTGGCGCACGGCACCATCGGCTCGAAAGAAAACATGATGCCGCTGACCAGCACTCACCTCATGTGACTTTGCCGGCTATCTTTACCACTGACGGGAAAATATCTCCTACCGTTAACACGGGCCTGTCAGCTCCTTTTAACTTGGCCTAATTTTATGTTTATTTAAAGTGGGGATGTGAGTGCGATGGTGGCGGCGGCGGCGGCGGCGGCGAGGGAGCGGAGTGTGACAAGGTGGACAGAATTACACAGTGCCACATCATCAGCTGCACAGAGGCGGCGAGGGATAATCTGCCCGCGTCAGAAATAAAAGGTGAAAAGGCGAAAAAGCTTTCGCCTGCGTCTCTGGCAGAGCAGCACAATGCGTGATGGATAATTCCCTTTGTGCCAGTTGTCTTCGCTTTGCACGGAATTGCACAGACCAGCACTTTTTTCTCATCATTCTGAATTGCTTTTCTGTCTTTCTTAACAAATGGGGTCCAGCTTTTAAAGGTGCACTGTGTAGGATTGGGTGACATCTAGAGGTGAAGTTTCATGTTGTATCCACCACCTCTCCCTCCGACTTCAGTTGTCATTAAAACTCAGAAAATGTTTCGTTCGTCCAATTTTACTTCTGTAAAAACATGGCGGCCCCCGTAGCGCGGACCCCCTCCTCATGTAACACATAAATGGGCTCATTTAAAGGTGCGGTATATAATATTTCAGGAATTTTGGTCATTTCTAAAAAAATATTGCAAAACAATGACATGCTGACATTTTAATGAAGTTATAATGACCTAATTTTTTTTTCTCATTACCTTAAAAATGCCAAGTAATGAATATTTACATGAGGGTCGTGTCCTCTCTACGGGGGCCGCCATGTTTTTGCAGTAGTCCTTATTGGACCTAACATGATTTGAGCTTTATTGACAATTGAAGTCTACCACACGTTCTCCTGCAAGCTCAGAGGAATGAGGGTGAGGATCCAACACGCTGCTTCACTTCTAGATGTCGCCAAATGTTACACACTACACCTTTAAAAGGTAATTGGGAAAAAAAAAAACATTAAGGTGATTATGAATTCATGAAGATGTTGGTATGTAATTGTTTTGTAATATTTTTAGAAGTGACAAAAACGACTGACATCTTAACATCCTCTACATTCAGGGCTGAGAAATCGAGTCCTCTTGTTTGTGCTTTGGTGGTGAGACATTTTGAATTGGCCCGTGGTGCAGTGATGTCAGCGAGTCTCCACGCATAAGGAATCCCCCCCTGAATGATTCACCCTCACCCCGCTGTCACATCCATGCTCGTCATTTAGCGCAATCATTTCACACACTCCCCACTCTGCTCATCTCCAAACTCTTACTCCGGCGTCAATCTGCCACTGAATAGTGGTTCCTTTTACATCTACTAGCAATCGGGCTTTGTTAAAGGTGCAGTGTGCAAAGTTTGATGACCTCTAGGAGGATTGCAATATTTTTAGAGGTGAAAATCTAAGACACTGCACCGTAAACTAAAAAATGAATCCTTTGATGTACAGTACGTGCGCAAAGTCATCCTGTGAGTCAGATAGTGGCTTTGAAGCCGTCAACATCCTGCGGTGCACACATGCAGGAGACAAAACACAACCGTGAGCCAAGCAACGGCGTTTCGCTCCTCTCCGAAAAAAATATGAGTCCACAATCTCCAGCATCTTCCTCCCACTCAACATGCTGACCTGCAGTAATCAAAGTTATGCAAACAGAAGTGCGCTGCATCGTGAACTTGAAATCACCAGGGAAATCAAGATGTGAGAAATGAAATGGGAATTGGGTTTACGGCAGCACGGGCGCCGCAGCTGCTACATTATGCAGGCCGCCACGGAGAGAAGCACGACAGCGCTCGGTGTGACTGCTCTCTCATGGAAACGCATTTTCCTCACCAATCGCCGGTCAAAGTTAAATGAATCTAAATGTATGTCTGATATCCTGCTGCTGAGATCGTTCACTCTTTACAACATGTGTGGTTTGCATCACCACCTTAACGTGACCACCCGTTTCTTGAATGGATTCAAAGTTAAAACAATCAGCAACCGTCTCCATGACAACTAATAGCTCTTTTACAATTGCCGTTCACACATACGTACATTCAAAGAGCACATTTTTCCCGATGGACTCATCTTTATTTAGCGTCTTGCACAAGGCTGGTCCGCTGAATATGGAAATAACCTCATATTATATTTTCTAAAAGGTAAGAAGATGAAAGGTAAGACAAATAAAGACTATTAATTTGAACAGTCTGACACTAACATTGATTTGACCGCTGCGGCACCAGTAGCAGCCTTTAGCCTGTTTTGTTCAATGTCAGGAGAATCCTGCAGACTGTACCTTTATTGCTGGATAGGCACTTGGTTTATTTTCGAGGTCTGTATAAAAACGACTACAGTAAATGGAATTGGTGTTGGATATGGGCCATTAAAATTTGGGGCGGAGTCAGGAATGTGTTTTATTTCATCACTACTTCAAGCAGCACATTTTGCATTTTCATGCATCATGGACCCAATCAGGCACATTTAAGGGGACTGATATCTTTAATATAAGCGTGCTGAGTTTTGAATCTAATTGACTGCTGGGCCTTAGTGGGGCTGTGCGCTCCACTGAGTGACATTCTGGTTATATGATTCTAGTTATATGACACTCATGTGCAGTTTTAAGAGTAATTTCTGTCTGGGTAATTGATTTTGCCTGATGATGAATGAGATATTAAGTTGAAACACCCACAGCGATGATGGTTGTTGGAGTTGATACATATTGAAAGAGCTTATCAAGTCGACCTCATTCGCTAATGAGAGCCCATCTGTTATTGCGTAGCCACTTTGGATCCGGGGATCCGGAGAATAGGTCATTGCATTTTTTCCCCCTGTGATGGAGAGCTCAGTCATTTCGTTAATTAGGTGTGGCGTGATGATGCTTGCACGTGTGAACCGTGTTGCCGTGTTTGTGTCTCGCTGTAAAGCCTCCCCCCTGCTCGTTTGTGTTGGTTCAGCAGCAGATCTGGAATCTGCAGGGACTCAGCGTGACACAAATGCACTCACGTCAAGTTCATAGGAGGGGAACGTCGACAGCCACCAATCGTCAAATGTCACCGCTGACAGCCACGGGGATGCGCTGTGTATATGTTGACGTGGCCTTAAATTGGACTGATTTGTGTAACGGCCAGTCATTGCTGACAGTGCTGCAGAATTGAATGCATTTGTCCAGATGAAATCTGACTTTTAAAGGTGCTGTATGGAACATTCAGTAAAAAGGCGCGGTGTGTGACCTTTGGTGGATTTGGTGACCTCTAGAGGAGAACCTATGGTAGACTTCAGTTGTCGTGAAAACTCAGAAGATGTTTCGTACATCCATCTGGATGGATGTAGTGACGACCCAAATCTTTCCACATAATGTGTATGATTTGTATGGTTAGACTCCTCCTACTTCCTGGTTCATCACAAAACAACTAATCGAGACCAACCAGTCCTGATTGGTCCTATCGGGTGAGGAGCCAACGGCTGCCCAGAGTTGCTGAGAGGACTTGGCGACACTCACAGCGATGGATATCGCAGGAAAGTGCGACCTACCGCCTCCACACAGAATCAGCAAAAACTCAACCTTTTCATTTATAAACACAGTAAAATAACAATAATATAATGCTGACCTTACATATTCAACCTTTAAAATAACTGGTTTGACTGTAATTGTTCTGCACTGTCTAGCCTCTCAAAGCCAGACTAACACACCGAGACACAGTGAATGGAGATTGAATTTCTCCCGTCAATCAGACTCAAACCGGTCTCGTTGCTCTGTTACATGCTCCACAGCTTCCATCCCGAGCAAATCCACACTCAGGGAGCGCACAGCAGTGTTTCTGCCTTCCAGTGAGACCACAGTCACAAGAGATGTGAATATCATCCGCATATTAAGTAAACGTCTGTTGGTATTTCAATTCTTGCATTGAGATAAACTAAGAACAGAAAGACATATTAATTCAAGGAAACTCATCTAAGTCCTCTCTGACCTCTAAAAGAGTAATTTTGCATGATCAAGAGAAGGTTTAAGATGAAATATACTTATTATTAAACATTATTTGTCATCTAATCCTCTAGTATTTGCATGAAAAAGCCCCTTCCAGACACTTTCTATTGACCCAGAAAGCTGATACAATCGCGACTGCGTCAGATATTCCATAGAAATGAGCGTGTGTGCATTTTCCAATCCAGTGGACTCATTACTTGGAATCTTAAACCAAACACCTACTGATGGGGATGTAAGGGCTAAATGTGAGGTGAGATATGCCCTCCTCACTCAATCTGAGAGGGTGTATAAGCAGGGGCCAGTTGGCAGCCACGCCCGGAGCTTGGCCCGGGCCCATTGGCGTCTCCTCCGTTGTTGACGTCTGCCTGGCCCCGCTTTGCTAATGCCCTTCATTACGCCTTGCAGCTGACAACGCTTTAGACCTTGTGATTCATGCATTTGCAGCCTTGGACTGAAGGGAATTTGGGGTGG
>JAFBJT010054978.1:0-39127 GCA_016785325.1 Chascanopsetta lugubris | reverse complement strand
TGTGTGTGTGTGTGTGTGTGTGTGTGTGTGTGTGTGTGTGTGTGTGTGTGTGTGGTGTTAATCACAGTGCAGCAAAATTCATCTCTGAACACACAGGGGGTCTAAGCTGAAGGTGCTCCAACCCACTGGACCACAGCACTGGTCTGAAGGCAGCATGTACTGTGCTTTATACATATATAACATCACTGTGCTGCAAATGTTCATATGTACCTTTAATGGTTTTACAGTGACTCATCATGGACGTAGTAGAAGGACGAATAGGTTACAGAAGTCAGGAATAAAGTCGGCGTGATTAGATGAAGGTGCAGCGTCACTTCTCTCCATAGAAAAACAATGACATGCTAACATTTACATAATCAGCTAAATGTATTTTTTTCTATTGCCCATAAAAGGTGCAGTGTAAGATTTGTTGACATTTTTTGTCGAATTTGCATGTTGTATATCACCTCATCCTTCCCATTGGAGGATGCAGGAGAACCTGTAGTAGCCCTCAGTTGTCATTAAAACTCAAAAGATAGAATGTCCTCTCTGGGCTACTGCAAAAACATGGCGGCCCCCATGGAGAGGACCCACTCCTGAAGTAAATATACTTTAAAGGGCTCTTTTTAGGGTAATGTAAAAAGCAAGTCATACTTTCAGGTGATAATATGTAAAATGTAAGTAAATAATTACTTTGTAATCATATTTCTACAGATTGAAATATTACATGCTGCACCTTTAAATGAGCTCATTAATGTATATTTACATTAGAAGTGGGTCCTTTCTAAGGGGGTACCATGTTTTCCTAGTAGTCCAGAGTGGACAAATTAAACATCTTTTGAGTTTTGATGACAACCGAGGGCCACCATAGGTTGTCCTGCATGAGAGGTTGAAGTGAGGTTGGATAGAACACGACTTCACCACTAGATGTCACCAAATCTAACACACTGCACCTTAAAGTCAACTATGTTAATAATGAAGTTGAGGATTTTAATTTATGTCCAGGATAAAGTTAAAATGTTGGGAATCGAGTTAAATTCAGTGGCCCGCTAAATTGATTTGGAGTGACTGACAGCTCTACCAGCTCCCTCTGTGCACAGACTGTTAACAAGCATTAAAACAATAAACGGAATAATAATAATGTGTTAGAAGATTTTCTTTTTACTGGACCTGAATCAGAGATCATGGAAGTTTATGATGGGAGAGGTAAGAGCTAATAGAGATGTATGTAAATGAAATAATAAGATAAAAGAACCATCCATAACCATAAGATTGATTAATTTCGGCTCCAACAGGAGATATGTGACTTTGCATGTTGGAGCTGGAATTCATCATAAGGAAACGAAATCCTACACATGGCACGATAAAGTTTATTTCTGAAAATATATTAACATTATGTTTCAAATGAAAAAGAGAGAGAGGGAAACGTAGAAAAAGCTGTGCTGCAGCTGGGAGAGAGAGAGAGAGAGAGAGAGAGAGAGAGCGAGAGAGAGAGCGCGATCTGGGTATTTGGGCAAGGAGTTTTCTTTTTTTTAATATATGTCTATGTTGTATGATTTAAAGTTCAGTGTTTGTGCCTGTGGCACAGCCTGCACATCCACCTCAACCGCTCTGCTGCCCTTTTCCTGTTATCATGAAGCGACTGTGTTAACATGCTGTGGTGTGTCTGTTGCATTTGTGCGTGTGTGTGTGTGTGTGTGTGTGTGTGTGTGTGTGTGTGTGTGTGTGTGCGTGTGCTTGTGTGCGCCTGCGCACATGTGTGTGTGTGTGTGTGTGTGTGTTTGTGTGCGTGTGTGCGTGTGCGCCTGCGCACATGTGTGTGTGCATGCGTACACTGATTGATGCCTTCCAGGGCAGCAGCGTGATTGAAACACCTCCTCACCATAAAGCTGTCGTGCGCGTGATGGAGTCGCAGGGTCATTTTATGCATCACACCTGTCCCCCTTCCTCCCCACGCTGACACCCAATCAAATAGGAAAATGGCCATATTTGTTTTCCTGGCCTTGAGAGGGCTTGTGCCGAGGCTTTTATTTGTTTGTGTGTGTGTGTGTGTGGTAGTGCATGAGAGTTTTGTGTTTTTTTTATTCTTACTACAGAGAGAGAAAGAAAGAAAGAGAGAATTCAAGAAAGAATGAAAGAGAAAAAAAGGAAAGAAAGAGAAGGAAAAAATAATGAATTAAAGAAAGAAAGAAAAAAAAGGAGAAAAAGTAGGAACTAAGGAAAGAGAGAAGGATGGAAGAGAGAAGAAGAAAGAGAGAAGAACGAAAGAAAGAAAAATAAAATAAGGAAAGAAAGAAAGAAAGAAAGAAAGATGAAATAAGGAAAGAAAGAAAGGATAAAAAAGAGAGAAAAGGAAGAATGAAAGAATGAAAAAATAAGAAGCCAGTAGCCAGCCAGAAGAAAGAGAAAATGGAAAAAAGAATGATAGAGAGAGAGAAAAAATGAAATAAGGACAGAGAGATGAAAGAAAGAAAGAAAAATAATAAATAATAAAAGAAAGGAAATTATTTAAAAAAAACTATAAGCATGTTAGTTAAATCAGTTATATCTATATGTTGTATTCACAGGATCATAATGAAATGATATGTCAAATAACCTTGACCCTTGACCTTTGAGCTCAAAAATCAAATCAGTTCTCTCTTGAGTCCACGTGAACATTATTAGTGAATAAGAAATCATTCCCTGGAGGCGTTCCAGGGATATCGCGTTCACAAGGTAAAGAATTCGCTTCGTGGGGTCACAGTGACCTTCATCTTTGGCCAAGATAATCGAATGAATTCAACTGGAATCAAGTTTAATGGAATTCCCGCAGGGATATTATGGGATGGACAGACAAACCCAACAACACCGACAGGGATCTGCATGCACCTTCGTCTAATTGCTGACTCGAAACTATCAATAAAACAGGCCTTTGGATCACCCAGTGAGATCCAGCTCTACCAGTGGCTCACAGTGAAACGGAGTAAACCTGCGAACCGAGAATTATTTGAAGAAGTGGCAGAAAATCTAAAAATAACCACCATTCAAAGGCCCCTAAAAATAATGACCCTGGCCGGCTGCTGCTGCTGCTGCTGCTGCTGCTGCAGCAGAGTCTGAGGCTGGCAAGACAAACGACATCCATTCCCACTCGCTGCCTTTAATCAGCTTGTGATAATTAACGCCACACTCCATTGGCCAAACAAATATCTTTGTCAAGGTGCTCGTTGCTGTACACGGTTTCCCTCCTGTTCTCATGGACAAGATAACAAGCGGTCTTTAATTGCCTTAATTCTGTGTAGTGGTGGTTTTATAGACTTGCCTCTGCCTCTCGCTCTTCCTGTCCCTTTCCCAACAAGTACATAAAATATTTCATCATGTGGCCGAGCGGTGGTAGCGGCAGCAGACTTTTAATAAAGTGAATGACCTTGTGGGATTGCAGAGGGGGGATAGATTAAGTTTTGCCTTCCCTACTGGCAGAGGCAGCCACCTCTGTGGGGCTTCCTTATCTGGAGCTTTACTTAATTACCTGCTTTAATTCTAACATTCGCAAAAATGACCCCTTCGCCGCCACCACCAGGACGAGCTGTTTTAATTACACAAATGAATATGTCGCTTATCGAGGCCGGGGATCAGAGCTCTCGTTTGTCACGGTAACAGTCAAGGATGCTGCCGATGATCACGTTAGCGCCGACTGGGTGTCGCCACACATTCAGAGGAAGGAGGCGGCCCATGCTATCCGGTTACAGTGAGCAGTGGTACTGTAGCGATAGGGACAATTACTGGAAGGCCCATTAGGCATAGCCGAGGGGGAACCTCCAGTGCAGACGGATGAAGCACAATAGGAAGTGAAAAAAACGTGCAGTTTCATAGGGTGGCCACTGGGGGCTGAATCCAAAAGAATACTTTCAAACTTGCTTCTTTAAAATTTGAAGATTGCGCATATTCGAGGGCGTGGCTTCTTGACAGACAGCTGCGCCGACCTGGCTCGTACCCCGAATGATGTTAGAGTACCATGGGCCCACCCACAGCTCTGTGTGTGCTCCGCCTCTTGGTCTGTTTTTGGATGAACCAGGAAGTAGGAGACGTTAGGCAATGGCAAGATGGCGACGAGTGACATGCCCGCTGTTTTTTCTACCTCGCTCATTTCTATTTTACCGACATTTGAAATTATGCATAATCAACGGCGCGGTCTCTTGATTGACACCTGAGTCGACCTGGCACGTACCATGGATGAGGTGAGGGCACAAAGAGCCGGCCCACAGCTCTGTGTGTCCACCACCTCCATGCCCGTTCTTTTTGCATGAACCGGGAACTAGGAGAAGTTATGATTCAGTAAGATGGGGACAAGGGACTCGCCCACAATTTGCCTCACGAGCACCGGGCAGAAACAAACGGGTGACGTCGCGGACGCTACGTCCTTTTTTACATACTGTCAATGAACTGGACAGCTGACATGTCTGGTTAGTCACATTGTAATCAGATGCGTGTTATGAAGTAACATGGTGGTGACGAATGTTTACAGCTATAAAGGCATAGGGTAGAAAAAGGAAAAGTACAACTCCACATAAGAAAAGCAAAATACCAGCTATTCCCTAAGTCACTGACAGTGGCCGGCTTGTTTATGGTGGTTATACAGCAACATTTCAGAGTGTGTTTCAGAGGGTTCCTGTGCAGCACCGCCTGACCAAATTTAATGGGAGAAGTGTCAGAGAAACCATTATACCAGCAGGGGTACGCACGGCCCTATTACATATGGCTGCTGGCTGCTAATGTGTATTAGCAGGAGACAGAGGAAGCAAGGTGAAGATAAGTGATTTTGCAGAAGCCGGCTAAGTAGGACAAAGGAGGGAGGGAACGTGTGCAGGAGAGTGAGACAAAGAACAGCAGTCAGCAGTGGACACTGCAAAGACCAGAGTGGGGAAAGAAGATTGAAGTTTTCATTGGAAAACAAAAGTTGCCAAGACCCTACAGGGAAATGTTGGAGGTCAAAGGTCGACACACTCCATCCATCTATACAGGGGCATTAGAGCCAATCCCGGTAGATTCCAAATGACAATGGAGGTCGACCCACAGACTGCTACGAGAAATGGATACAGGAGGTGCACTAAGCTTTGACGAAAAAAACAAGTAGTGGCCGCCAAGTGGTAGTACTGCACCTGAGGAGCAACCTCCGGGGCAGATGGATGAAGTCCATAAGGAAGTGAAAAAACATGCAGTTCACAGGGTGGCCACTAGGGACTGACTCCAAAAGGGAGCAAATCCCCATAGACTCGAAATATGTTTAAAGCCTGGTACAAACTACGGAGTTATTCTCAATCAGTTCAGTTTTTAACGCACTTACTTTTATATCATGGTTGGAAGTCGTGCATAATTAGGGCGTAGCCTCTTGACACCTGGGCCGACTTTGCGCAAACTGCCGGGTGATGCGATGGCACCATGGGCCCACCCACAGCTCTGTGTATGTTCCACCTCTGTGCCGTTTTTGAATGAACCAGGATGTTGGAGGAGTTAGCCATTAGCAAGATGGCGACGGGTGCCTTAGCCACAATGAGCCTTATTAGTGCTCTACAGAAAACAACGGTTGATGCCACGGACACATCCATCTTTATATACAGTTTATGACTGCGCCTTGTGTGTCAGTTGAGTGGTACCATGCTGCCCAAAGAGACTTTGCCCCCTTGACTAACACACACTTTTCTATTGTCTAATAAATCTCAGACCATTGTAATGAATGAACATCGGTTCTGTGGGGCAAGAGGAGGGATATAGTGTGTCTCCCATAGTGCACTAATGAACGGCTTTCATTGAAGAGAATGGAGTTCGGCCTGAGATACTCTATCATACACATCTATTCAAACATCCATGGACACTGGTCACTGGTCCATCACAAGAACAATTAGAGCAGAGGTGTCAAACGCAATTTTTAGTTTTGATCTCGAATGGGCCAGGACCGGTATAATCCTGGCATGATGACCTACTAACAAGGACAACCTCAAATGATTCATTTTGCTTTTGTACAAAAGTTGAAAATACAGTTATCAGACATCTGCAGGTGAAGTTGCATCTTGTATGCATCACCTCAACCTCACTCGTTCAAGCATGCAGGAGAACCTATTACCCTACATGCAGGAGAACCTACCCTAACCCTAACCCTATTAAAACAAAAACAAAAGTTTAGTACATCCACTTTTACGACTGTAAACACGTGGCAGCCTCCATAAAGAGGACCATGTAAATATAGATTAATGGGCTCATTTTAGGGTAATGGGAGAAAAATGTGACAAAAGTGACCGAAATATTACACACTGTACCTTTAATGAAAATATGCTGCATCGAAAATTAAACTGATTAATTCATGAAAATGCCTTTTCTCAATATAACCAATACAAACCGAACACACAGGCCACAAATTGAATGTGTTTGAGCTGTAAGGGGGATGCTAAAGCAGTGAAGTATTGTTCAGGACAATCTGTAAATACCTTCAATCTAGAGTCAACCATTAGCCAAATAAAGCTTCCTCAATATAGGAGTTTAAAAATGTCTATCAGAGTGTTGGAAATCAAAACAGGGACAGGCTGAGCATCTCAGAACACCAAGCACTAACACGAGGCGACAGCGGTATTTTCTGTCATTCAATAATTGAGTGAGTATTGAAGGCTGCTGTTGGCAGGATGGTGTGAGATCTCTGTGTTTGTGTCTGTCAGCAGCAAAATCCCAAGTACGGTATTTTTTGATGGGGGGGGGGGGCACCTCGCCCAGCCCAGGAATCCCAGATGCACTGAGGAAATACAGAGCAGCACGACTGGCTGCCAACAACATTAACTCTCATTCTTTATTTAAGCTTTTGTCAAACTATCTGTGCTATACTCCACTTGCCTGATTGCTCTATTCAAGGGCTTCGCTGGCCAGGTTTTGGCCACTCAACACCAATGGTGCAAGAGTGCGCTTGGGATTAAAGGAGCGAGGAGGCTCCTCGGCTCAGTCTTTGACGGCCCCCCCTTGAACTCTGTGGCCCCTGTGATAAAGTGGTTTGATGAGTGGGCAATCTCTTTCTGCCAGCTGCCTGCCTGGCCAGGGAAGCTGGTGAGCTGCCAGACCGAGTGAAGACCGACTCCATACAAACAAATACACATATACACACACACACACACACACTCACACACACACACACACACACACACACACACACACACACACATCTGCTGGCATTCATAGATTCATTCATTTGGCCATAGACGAGCACAAATGATTGGTCAACACAGTTTATTCACTGGCAACTGCGTACATACTCACACACTCGCTAACCATTAAGCTTACATGTGTTGGCAAGTGTACAAATGCTGACTAATGGTAAATGATCTGTATTCATATAGTGGTTTATGAATTCTTGAAGAAGTTTGGACTTTGTTATTGGAAAACAAAGCTGTCAAGACCATACAAGGACATTTTGAGGTCAAAGATCGACATCACTCCATCCATCTGTACCCTGACTGATTAAGGGTTACAGGGGTATTAGAGCCAATCTACGCAGATTGTGAATGACAACGGGGGTCAACCCACAGACTTCCATGAGAAATGGATACAGGAAGGGCACTAAGCTATGAAGCAAAAAAAAAAAAAAATACTGGCCAAATGGCAGTACTCCACCTGAGGAGCAACTTCTGGTGCAGAAAAAAACTTGCAGTTCACTGGGTGGCCACTTGAGGCTGGCTCCAAGAGAGAGTCAAACCCCATAGACTCTCTTGTTAAACTGTTCAACTTTCAACTGTTGTGTTTAAAATTTGATTTGTTTCTGACTTTTCTCTCCTTAATTGAAGTTTGAAACTGTGCACAATTAAGGGTGTGGCCTCTTGAGTGACATTTGGGTTAAGTCCACAGACCCCCTCAGCGACAGCTGGCCCACTCATATACAATTATTTTGAAAAGCCTGGAGGAACTGATGTAACCACTATCGCTACGTGTCCTGAAGGAGACTGTGGATCTCAGTGCAAATGTCCTCTGGACTATTTGCAAAGTGTGTGTGTGTGTGTGTGTGTGTGTGTGTGTGTGTGTGTGTGTGTGTGTGTGTGTGTGTGTTTGCCCCAACATCAAAAAATCATAACAAATTTGAATGTGGACCTGCCCCACTGAATGCATCAGAAAACATTTTCATTTATATATTCATTCATTGTTGCAGCCGGCTGAATAGAATGCATCACTGGCTGCCTATACTTTGACACTATAGATCTCTATCTCCATCGCTCATACTGGCTTAGCTCCGCGCCTCCAACGCACACGCCAAGTCCTCAGCCCAGAGATTACTGCTCCTCATACATATTCCTCTAAACATAAAGTCAGAGAACATCTGCATCTAACCCAACACCAACCAAGGTGTTTGAAGAAACAGAACTAATAGGAAAAAGAAATATTGTGTTTTTGCTCCTTTATGTGAAGTTGTTTTGTTGTTGCTTTATAGGGACAACGTTATTGACTTACAGGTTTTGTATACACCATTCATGATTCCAAAAGGGCGACTGGGGGTAAAGTGTCATCACGTGATTGTCACATGCAGGTTTGATAAACTATAATAACTTTGATATACCTTTGAAAGTAAATTGTGACTTAGAGACTTACTGTTGGGCAGTTGCAGCTAATAACCTATGGTAGCATTCTGTTACCATTAAAGCATGCATGGAACAAGGAGTTTTCTATAGCGAGCCCATTACTGATGTAAAAATCAAGGGTTTATTATAGGATGATTAGAAAAACCAACTGTTCAATTAATTTCATTATTTATTCATACATAATGAGCATTAAAAAAACTATTGTATATTGGTAATGCAGAGGGAGATGGAGGGAATCCCACCTACAGCTTTATTTTTTTGTCCAGTCCCATCACCGTGTCAAAGTTATAATTTGTCAAACATATGACTTGCGGGCCAAATTGGACCCTCAGATGGATCATTACCAGGGTGATAAAGCTGGATACATTTTGAAAGGTAAAAAATGACTTGACCTGTCCTTACTATGCCAGGACAGTAGGGGGAGCCTTTCCAACTAGTTCATAAAATGCGAACAGTATGAACCATCTGGCCTACTTGAGGTCAAATTGGCCCGTCTGTGGCCCCTCAACTAAAATGAGTTTGATATTGTGTACACACACACACACACACACACACACACACACACGTATATGGTGCAGAAAATTGATGTCAACATCAAGGCTCTCCAAATGAAACGGAGGCTTTGTGTAGTTGAGTAATCTCTATTAACAGTCATCTCCTTATGCACGCAAACACATTATAAACTCCATTGCCAATGGATTCCTGCTGATGGGTTCCACCACGGTGACTCTGCACACAGACTGTTTACATGCAATAGACCGACTGCTCTTTGACAGACTGCTTGACGACCCAGAGGTGAGATTTATTAGAGACAACAGCGACATGAACACCAGTCTTTGCACCATGCATATTCAGATGTCATCAACCTGTGGATCTTAACGAGATTAGAGGTTTGCATGTTGACATTCGCGGCATTCAGACGGGGCGTGGAGCTTTCTGGCTGATTGCGCCGACATGTCAGCTGATGATTCAGGAAGTAGAATACACATGAGTAGATTGGACGGCATTGTTCTCTAAATGACAAGATGTGTCTCCCCCACCGCCTCCTTAATTATCTTCCTCGGTTATAATTACACGTGTGAAGGTCCAGAGGACAGCCGCTGTTGTGTTGTACTGTCTGCTCGCTGAAGTTAGATGAGATAGGCAGCGTGATAGCGGCTGTTAATGAAGGTTACTGTCTGCTGGTTCAACATCCAGAGCATTCATTATGAGAATAATGCAAAATGACCGTCGACCAGGACGGGTTAAGCTTGATTAGCGGCTGTACTATACATCTGTTACTGCACTGAAATATACTGCGTTTCATCCAGACAATTTTAATATCAGAATTTCACACCGACATAATTTAATGCATGGCATTGCTTCAAAAGCAAAATCTCGGACGCTACGTCCATCTTTACAGTCTATGATCCATACAAGCGATCTAGTTCATACAAGTCTTCTAATCCCCTCTGCCACAGCTGCCCCAAGTACTTTGAGAGTTATCCAGAGAAAACCGACAAAAACACCACAGATGCACGGGGAGATTCAAACCAGCATCCTTCTTACTACAACACCGTGCCGTTTCACAATACAATGGTGTGACGGCTGCGAGCTTGTCCTTCGGTTGTCGGCAAATGTTCCTGGAAACATCATGTGCAGTAAACACGGGAGGATTTCATTAGGAATAGTGATGACTGAGGAGAGTGAGTGACCTGAGGGTCCTTTAGCAGCCTTGTAATTCTCTCTTAATGAAGCCGATGAATAAATGATTTGAGGCGCCGTGCGAGAGGAGTCTGATCCCCCCGTCAGCGCGTCTCCACGGGGTGGGACCCAACCTCGGGGGAGTCCTCCTCCTCCTCCTCCTCCTCCTCCTCCTCCTCCTCCTCCTCCTCCTTTAACACCCACATCTTTACACCGACTTCCTCCCCTTCCATCCATCTTTCTCACCTCATACCCTTCTCCCGCCCCCTCTGCCGCCTCTCTGCAGTGCACCCCTCCCTCCCTCCCTCCTTCCCTCCCCCCGCCTCACACTCTCTGTGATTCTAATCTCCTCTAAAACATATTTTTCCAGACTGTGGGAGTTGGCAGACAGTGAAGGCCACTGACAGGCTCCGGCTGACTCATCCCATCATAAAAAAAATAAAAAAATAAAATAAACCTGGTGGGTGTCGCAGTGCTGGTGGCCCTCCAGTTTCCACAGTCGTTCATTTTGATGCTGATTGTTATTTTCCCTGTTATTGTTTTTCTTCCCTGTGACTTGAGGACGGAGGGAGGGAGAGAGGGGAGGGGGTTAAAAGTACAACTCTCTGAGATCAGGCAATCTTACTCTGTGGGCCAGAAAACAAAGATGACAGCAATAAAAAGGAGAACCAATTGCTCTTTCATTTCATTTCCACTGGGAAATCAGGCGGAGGGAGGAATAAAGCAGCTATAATAATAAAGTTTAAGAAACAAGGGCCTATATGGCTTTCCATTGCCAACCAGCAGAGGTGGAGTCACTGCGGACGACACAGATGCTCAGGGTCACGCACGTTATTGGAAGGGAGGGGCAACCTGGCACATAAGGAAATGTAAAAACTTGCAGTTCATAAAGTGGCCACTCGAGACTGGCTCCAAAAGTGAGTCAATCCCCATCGACATCCATCTTAAAATGGCAAATCTTAGAGGTCAATTAAACAAGTTTAAAGGTGCAGTGTGTAAGATTTATTTTTCAAATTGTGCATAATTAAGGGTGTGGCCTCTTGACCGACACCTGAGCCGACCTGACATAAATGGGCCCACACCTATAGCTCTACCTTGGCTCCGACTCTTTGCTCATTTTTGAGTGAACCAGGAAGTAAGAGGAGGAGTTTGGCATGGGCAAGATGGCAACAGGTGACATGCCCACGATTGGCATCAAAGGCACTCTGCAGAAACCAACGGGAGACATCACGGATGCTAGGTCCATCTTTTTATACAGTCTATAATTGGAAGGAAGGTAAGAGGATGTGCGGGGAGCCTCCATCACACTACAGTCATTCATATTTTTACGCAGAGGAAGAACTCTTAATATCATCAAGTGCACTAAGAAGCTGATGCAAGTAGTTAACACAAGTTTACTTAACCAGAATGTTTTTTTCTTTTTTTAAACCAGCGCATCACTCTCTGCTGTGACATCGTTATATTGCTCATTACAGTGGCACATAGTGCAGCTCCGCATGAACATCTGAGTTAATGGGCCACAATAAAGACACCACTGTCTTCATTTTATGGCTCGGTTTTCTAATGGCCTACTTGGTCGTCTTGCCTTCTCTCTCAGAGGAGCCATCGAGGTCTCTTTAAGAGCCCCCGATATTCTAGGCACTCTCTCTCCTCTTCCAAGCCTGTGTCTCCCCTTCATCCATTCTTCGGCCCCTCATCCTTGCTCCCCCGCCCCCACCCTCCCACCAATCCTGACAGCTACAGGCAGCCTGTCGCTACAGCCCACGGCCCCCTTCTCCTTGTGCCTTTAGTTTCATTAGCGGGCCCCAGATGCTTAGCTACTTACGAAATTATGAAGGGCCGAAGCCAAGCGCCTCCAGATGGGACCAATCTATATTCAGATGAGCTGTTTCCTCACATTCGGAGCGATCCGGCCCCCCCATGTCCTACAGTGTCGTCAACAAACATGCTGACAAACACAAACACGAGCGGGTACAAACAGATGCACGGATTCACCGCGGAGGCCATGTGCACATGTTGAGTGTACACCCAAGGCAAGAATACACATGCGAGCACACACAGCTTGCGCTCTCTCTCTCTCTCTCTCTCTCTCTCTCTCTCTCTCCCCCCCATCGCTCTCCATCATCCCTCCGAGTTGTTACCTTGTGTCGTGCCTCTTTTACGGGCCATTTTTAGAATGGACCCAGAGGCTGATGACTCAACAGTGGGCTCCCTCAGATGGTTTAAATCATTGGGGAAACCACCCTAACATGAGGGTTAACAGCAGGTTTGACACAAAAGATAGTTATGATGAAAAGAAGATTAACGAGTGTTCTTTCAATCAGAGGACAAATGATTGGATTGCAATCGGAGCTGCGCTCAAAAAATTCCACCTTGAAAAATAAAGGTGGAATCGGCGCAACAGGTACCAATGCATAACAATGTGATCTTGGTGTTTTGGTACAATGCGCATTAAGTAAATGGACCAAAGCGTCACCATGCATGGGGAGGGAGGAGGAGTCAATCATGACTCCACATCTCCTTCTCTCTCTCTCCCCCTTTCTGTTCTTACGTCTCTTCCTTCTGTAACTCCAGCCCTGCTGCAGTAATTAAATCACAGCCACGAGTTTTGAGACGGCCAAACCCCCCCCCTCCCCCACTTCACACACCATTTCACTGCTCACATATCTGACACCCGGACGCATCCAAGCAGCACACAGAGGAGGACTATTTCAATATAATCACACATGCATGTGTTTTGACACGTGAAATGACACATGCACACACACAGAAAACATGGCGGTCAAGAGATGCCCAAATGAAAGCGAACTAAAGCAACTGACTGGTTGAGCTAATGGAGGTTGTGTGCATGTCAACAATGTGAGTCTCCATAATGAAATAAATATGCACCAATGGAGTGAGAATGTAAAAATAGAAACTAATTAGACAGTATTTTAAATTAGACAGAACATCTTTGGATTAGAGTACATGTGTCAAACACGTGGCCCCCAAGATCATTCCACGAGAGCTTGAAGGGGACCTGTTGTGCTCTTTTAAGGGGCTCTCTATTTGTTCTTTGGCCTCTATTATGATGACAAACAGTATTTTTATTTTTTTTAAAGGGTTAAGGTTCTAAAAGGCCTCCTTCTAAGGGTCAAACACGGGGCTTTGCCTCTCCCCCCCACCCTCCTGAAACGTCACCATCTCCTGATTGGCTGATCGGTAGGCGATCCCAGATTGGCTGAAAATGTAGGTTAGTCCCGCCCTCTAAGCAAGCAAGTTTCACACTCACAGGCGACTCTCAGCCGGCAGCCTTCACTCCAAAACATAAACAATGCAAGGAGGAGTAACCGAGTTCAAAACGTAAACATAAGAGTACGTCTGTATGTGTTGGAGCTGAATGGCATTTGAGGCGTAGAATCACACTGAAATCATTACAGATAGAGATATTATACCGCTTGGTTCAAAGTCCCACTGTGCTATGACATGTTAGCCTGACCTAGCCATGAGGCTAACGGATGCAGCGCATTAGGAACAGTGTTGTTTCCTGAACACGAGAAACTGGTTATTGGATCCAAACAACGTTTGGAGCTTGTCCGCTACGTTACAGGGAGTCTAACGAGCCATCAACTGTACTTTTACATCCTTCCTTTGTGGAGGTATTGAACCGAGAACTCCGTATCTGTGAGTCCGTTGCTGTCTTTACTGAACTCGTGCACTCCAGACTCATTAACATAGCGAACGTGTTTATCCGACACGGTTGGAGTGGCTCTCTCAGAGTGGATTCCTGGCTTAAAATATAGTTTGTTTGAAACAAATGTGTCCAGCAGACACCAACATATGTTCGTCAAAAACAAACAAACAAGCAGCACCGTGGGACACAGTGAGGTCAAAGTGTGTTGTTTACCTCTGAAATGACGACGGTCTTCTCTTTAACATGGAACATTCAGAGTTCTTGCACCAACCCAAAGTTTGTTAGTCCATGAGCCCTTAAAGACTAAATTCTTCACCCGTATAATAAGTCCACTGACGGTATAGAGGACAAGCTCAGCTCAAGTCATTTAAATCTCTTGCCCAGTCGCCGTGCTCATATGGATCAATTCCACCGATTGGACTCATTTTTGGGAGATACCGAGCCTTCGGAACAGGGTCCAGCTTGTCTCGGTTCGGTCCATCGCCTTTATGTTTTGTTTGGTCTATTTATCCCTGTGTTTGTTCCTCTTTCTCTGCAGCACCGTGTCTAATTCAGCTATGACAACAAACTACAGCAATGGTGCCGGCAGCCCACAATGCATTGCGAGATCACATGCCCTTTTGAGCTGCATAGTTATGTTGGAGAGTGCCGCTGTTTGATTGACATCCTCTGGTGCAGAAACACACACACACACACACATCCACTTTGGTGACGTCACGAATGGCTCCGTGTTGCAAAGTGCACCTTTGACTTCTTCTGCTGAGGATGCCATTGTTTTTGTCAAATTACTCAAACATTTTATGCGGTTTCAACCATCTTATTAGTGATATGTCTACACTATAACAGTGTTTTTAACTCCAAAAGTGAGGAAAACCACAATAGGTCCCCTTTAAAGACATATGATTGTCTAAAAATAAAAGTATAAAGCATACATTGCCCATGAACTCTGCCACTTTTTATGTGTAACAATATGTTCAGTGTGTTTACACTTGTATGTATGTGTTTAACATGTATCAAAATTAATCTACAATAGTTGTAACTTGAATAGATAATATATTAAAAGATAATAATCAGATATGAGGACAGTTATTTTGCAATATGTTTGGTATAATCACATTTAGTCCAATTAAAACCGGCCCCTTGAGAGCAACCATAATGCTGATGTGGCCCTTGGTGACCAATGAGTCACCAATTATAGGGCCCAGCCTCTGTCTCGAATAAATAAACAAGGAGGATCTGCCGCTGTTGGGATGTTCAAACAGGAGAGCAAGGAACTGCAGGGGGCGGGACTAGTCGTATAAGAGTAATTGCAGAAGAGTTTTCTTTACTACTATTGTCCAGGCAGACAATCCCATGTATTTCAGAAACTGCCCTTATCACCAGAAAATTGTTTTCCATGTAAACATCTTCATCCACATCTTCTATGTATATCATATACATAGAATCTCCCCTGAAGGGGCAAAATATCCCTTTTTGTCAAAATCAAAATCTTTATGTTGGACATGAGTTTTAGCAAAAATGATACTTTGGCTCCAGCAGGAGAAAGTCCACACAGAAGCGCCACCTCCGATATTTGTGTTCATACCTTCATCGCCCAGAGATAACCCAGAGGATCCCTGGAGTCCAGCATACGTCTGATACCAGCGACTGAGGGTGATGTTAGGTTGATGAAATTAAAAGAACAAGAGGAATTTTTGTTTCTATTTTTCAAAAGAGTGTGCCAGAGAGCTGTGTTGAGCTGCCAACCACAGGGACTGACCAGGACAGAGACATCCGTGAAGCTGGAACCTGATTCACACCACTGTTGACTTAGCTGGGCGATTTGAATTCATTACTTTGTACGTGTGTTTGCGCGTGTGCACGAGCGCGGGCGAGCGAGCGAGCGAGAGAGACCTGTCTTTTTTGTTTTAGTCTAATCAACAAAATGAAAACATATCAACTGTTCAACACCGTATGTTAAGTCCAGCTGTGATGAAAAGTCTTTTTGTGTGAAATCCTAAAACTAATAATTGGACGGTTTTTGTCTGGTGCCAACAAAACATTCTGGAGCGCTGGCGAGAGGAGGCAGCCTGAACAAAGAGGGGTGAAGGTGAGGTCCGGGGCCGACTACGCTAAAAGCAGCGGCTGACTTGGCGTACAGTAATCAGGGGACTGTTGGCGGCAGAAAAACTGCAACGCCTCACCTAGTTCATTATAAGATGACACAACCAATTTGTACCTCTGCCTGCTGCAATCTACCAAATCTCCCCTGACAAAAGCATTTAGATTAGAGCACTTTCAGGGAGGGCGGCGCTGACATGCGTACCCAGCCTGTAAAAGGGGAAATGAAGTGCCTTTTTAATTCTCCTCCAGGCAAACATAAAACTGTCCAGGTAAGTCATTTGTGGGTTGAATAGAGAGCCAGGAGCAGTTGCCTCACTGTCACAATACCTCCCTCTTTCTCTCTCTCCCTCTCTCTCTCTCTCGCTCTCTCGCTCTCCATCCCCTTTCTCGCTCCCAGGAAACGGCAAAACACACGCTGTATAAGTCACACGCATCCTCATTCTCATCTATGGATCTATTTGTTACATTCTCTCCCATTATTTCTCACACATAATCCGCTTTCACTTCCTCTGGCAGCACGCTAATGACTTTCTGTGAGCGAGGAGGTGGCACATGCAGTGCGCTCACTCTTCGGTTTGTCCAACCCCAGGGGCGTCGCACTCATTTCGGTTCAGGGGCCACGTACCCCCCCCCCACCCCCCCATTTGATCTCAAGTGGGCCGGACCAGTAACATCACAGCATCATAACCTATAATCGACAACCTCTGGCATGAACAGTTTGCTTGCTACTGCTTTGACGTTTATTGATAAATTGTGGTAAATGTCTTTTCTGTGGTTTTGATATATTGCAAAGTCATCTCGCGGGTTGCTTTTGGCCCATGGGCCATATGTTTGACACCCCTGTCCTATGCAGAGGAACAAAGGCTCCCACATGGGACGAGTAGTTATTTCAACGAATAAAACAACAGTGATCACTTCCTGCGACAACTAGACAGAGGCAGAAAGGGAAACCCTTGCCCCGCAGAATATCAACACCACTCCGGAGTCAGTTACCAAACCGTGTTCCCAGCTTCAGAAGAATAGGTGATTCCCTCGTCTCCTTCCAAACACTCGCTCACATTGACACATCACTCCACTTCCCTCCAGCAGTCGAACCAGTGACAGATAATTAGTTGTGTGTGTGTGTGCGCGTGTGTGTGTATGAGTGTATGAGTGTATGAGTGTGTGTGTGTGTGTGTGTGTGTGTGTGTGTGTGTATATGAGAGTGACTCTCTCCTGCGCTTGGTTTTTATTAAAAGATTTGGTCCATCTCCCTTATCACATGGTCAATGTTGACGTAGAGGAAACATCATATAACATTTTCTTTTTAATCTAAAAATCTTATATAAAACCCATAGACTGTCAAATCACTGCTACAACTCACTCAACAGCAAGCAAGATGACTTTTTTTAAATTAAAGGTCCAGTGTGTAAGAGATGAAAATATTACAAAACAGTTCCATACTGATATTTTCATAAATGTGTAATCACCTAAATGTTTTTTTTTCCTTTAAATGAGCCCATCAGTGTATATTTACATCAGGAGTGAGTCCTCTCTTTAGGGGCCACCATGTTTTTACAGTAGCCCAGAGTGGACGTACTCATCTTTCGAGTTTTAATGAGAACTGAAGGCTACTATAGGTTCTCCTGCATGCTCAGAGGGGTGAGGGCGAGGCGATGGATACAACAGGCAACTTCACCTCTAGATGTCACCAAGTCTTACGCACTGCACCTTTAAACACACCATGCATACGTGCAATAAATATGAAAATAAAAGATCCCAGTAAAATCTGTGAAATTGAGACACATGGATATGAAACAATGCTAAAGCTACTGGAGGTCTCTTGAGGGAAGATGAGTTGAATCTCAGATGCAATCAAGAGAGATGAGCAAACAGGGAAACATGTGATTCAGAAAGGGGCGGTGCTAAACATCAACAGGAATTGGTATAAGCAAGTCAACAACCAGGGAGGGAATTCCCTCATTTATATACATTATGTTTTAATCCTAAACAAGCAGCTCGGATGTATTGCACCACTGAGACAAACACTCGTTATTATCTACTTGCGCACAGACTCTGTATCATTGTTAGGGATCGGAAACATTACTGTCTACGTCTCCCCTGCAGAGACTTTGTTGTCTTTTGTATTTGGCTCTCTTGTGTGATGATGATGATGGTGATGGTGGCAAAAGGTTGAAATGCTGCCATGAATGCTGTCTAATAACAAAACGAGGTCGCTCCATGTTTTTAAAGAGCGGCTCTGTTTGGAAATGAATTGTCTGTCTGGCTTTTTATTACTGAAATTACACCGAGCCAGTCCTTGTCCTGTTTGCCCTTAATTAACAAGCGTTCACTTCTCCTATTAATTAGCACCAGCCATTAGCTATTTTACATCACTCTTCATTTGTCGACAATTAAAAGGTCTATTATTAAAAAGGCGCACCACATTAATTGCACAAGTGACTCAGTGGCAGGGAGGGATAAACGCCGACTCACTGGATGGGGGGCAGGGGGTGGGGGGGGGGGGGCAGAGAAGGAGGAGTCAGCCATCTCTGCTGTGGTTGACACAACCTTTACAGCCCGTCTGTCCCTGACACTCTGTCCTCAAGAGACAGGCCATCTCCCTCACTACTGTCACAGGGTGTCCGCACCAAGATGGACAGTGTGGCAGGAAGATGGGTCTTTCTAGACAAGGGAGGTTTCTTTATGGACGTGACACCTTCGGGTGTAGAGTCTCCGAACAGAATCCTGGGTCGAAATTCAAACTAGGAATCAGAATCATATGAGTGAGACATGAGCCTGTTTCACTCAGTGTCTTCAGAACCAAACCACTTGGATAGTGTGCTACTTCGAATAATGCAGTCCAACTCAATTTTGTGCGTATGATGCGAAATCACATTGTTACAGGGCACTTGTGCGACAGTTTCTACAATAGTTTCCAGATTGAGCACTGAACCTACACCCTCATCTCTAACCTGACCATAATCCATAATCCAAATCCGTGTTTGTTTCTTTGTTTCATCCCTTTTGAATCTAACAGGTGAACAGGCAGTGTAGCGAGATGAAGTCCCTCTTCCTTTCTGATGCAGCGCCCCGGTGTTCCCAGTTATCTTCCAGCCATGAGAACGTAAACATTGCCATAAATGTTTGTAGCATTTGTAATTTCTAAAACCTCGGGACAGAATATAATGATTCATAATAATAATGAAGTTATTATTAACTTCATTATTTAATTATAAATAATGATATATATATATATATATATCAATATAAGGTATCATATAATGATACCTTATATGAGGTATCATTATATTATACCTCATATAATGATCCATTATGTCCTGGTGAGACAGCGAGGTGAAAGCGATCCTCCTGGTTTGAGCTGTAGAAGTCACTATGAAGCAGGTTACCACTGTGACGTTGCCTCTGAATAATACGGTGCTGTTGTTGTTTCATCGACCGTCATTAACAGTCGTCATGGCGTCAGATTTAACAATCTACCCATCCATTGGTGTGAATAAAACACCCCAACCACTCATTGCCTTCGTAGAGGGATTTCCTGGAAGTTGGATGCAGCACAGGTTGTAGATCAAGCCTCCTCTATGTTAACAAACGGGACAAACCAATAAGTCCATTCTCCACAAAGACGTTGGCTCCAGAGAAACCAATGATCACTTTACCACAGCCGGAGGATATGAAGGCGCTGCGTCAATCAAATGGTCAAACGAGTGAGTAGATGCTGAATATTCAGGAGTGCAGGACTACACCGTTTAATAAGGGATATTTTAGCCTTAAAAGGTGCAGTGTGAAAGATTTAGATGAAATTATTTCAGCTATCTTATTTTCGGAATTTGAACTTCATAATACAACCGAAAAATCACTTGGATCTGTGAATTTACGTGTTCAAATTGAGCCATTTGTCTGTACATCCGGAGCAGGTCCTCTCTACGGAGTCAACCATGTTTTCTCTTTTTACAGTAGGTCAGAATGGACAAATATAACCACCTTTTGAGTTTTAATGCTGGATAATGCAACCACGGGTTTTTAGGGTATTTAGCTGCAACAATCAACTCCGTCACTAAATCCTACACATTGTACCTTTAATTGTAAACAGAAAGAATACGTGGATACACGTTACCCATCTATTATCAGAGTGTGTGTTTGTTGTTCACTCACGGTCAACGAAGTTACTTTCTAAAAATGAAGACTTTACCATGTCATTTTGTGTGGTCAATTGCACCTAAGAGGCCTAAACCCTATTTACCCTAGCAGGGTCACCACTGAACATACTACATGCTGTTTTACATACGTATATGCATAAGCAGCTATAGCACATAGCAACTTAAAAAAACAGGAGATAGAAGTTACAATGGGAGAGATGAGAAACAAGAGGACAAACAAGCGGGAGGCCAGTCGGCCTGAAAACAGTGTAAAAAAAACGGACAAAGGTGAGCGATGGGAGGCACAGAGCATTGGAGGTATCCTCTCTCTCTCTCTCTCTCTCTCCCCCCTTCCTACCCTCTCTCCGCCTCACCTCTCCTCACCCCTCTGCCAGGGCTTAACAAGTGGCGAGGGAGGCAGGCGGGCCGGAACTGCGCTGATTGACAGAACAATTACTGCTAACACGCACCCCAGTGGAGAGGCAGACATCTCCAAATAGAATTTCACTATGCTGTTGCATCACGTGCTTACAGCCAGGATTTCGGTTGGAGGGCGAAAGAGCTTGACGGACCGACAGACGGGGCTGAATGACGGGACTGAGCCACTGACAGTCTCACAGGCTGGAGCGGAGCACAACTGCGTGAGCAACTGCTTTTGTTGCTCCCCCGCAAATAAGAGAGGAAGAAGAAAAAAGAAAAAAAAAAAATAACATTTACCCTTGATCAAGGTTGGCTGCTTCTAACTTCAGAGGCAATGTTTGGCAACCAATTTCCTCCGACTCCTGACTGTTCATCTGTTAGCTCAGTTAGAGGTGCAGCTATTTTTATCCTCACACCTACTGACTGACGAAAAAGTGGAGAGTCAATTAAAGGAGACGCCACACACCTGGGCTTTTACACTATGTTATGCATCGCAGGTATAGATTGCTCGAAACGACGCGAGGACACGATTCCTGGGTTGTTCTCTCCCTCTCTCTCTCTCTCTCTCTCTCTCTGCTCCTCCTCGCTTCCTCCGCCGCTCGGTGTCGAGGCGCTGTGGGAAAGATTGCTAAATATACACACTGAGAAGCACAGGAGGGGGGGAAATGCACGCTCTTGCTTAGCTTTTTTATTTATTTTTTTAAGTCTGAAGAAAATAAATTGTAAATTGAAAGGATCAACAATGCAAATATAGCTTTTAGCAAAGAAGGGGGGGGGACTCATCTTGTTATCACTTGCTCTTTTTTTGTGAGTGTGGAGAACAGCAGAGATTGAGAGATGGAGGCAGGGGGAGGAGAAGGGGGGGGGGAACCGGATCAACCCTCCCCATCCTCCCCCTCCTTCCCTTTCATGTGGGAGCACCTTTACGACCTACTTTCTCTGTTTGTTCTGCGACACACACACACACAAACACACAAACCTCAAGGCGCTGCATTTTACACAGGGTGGAAACTGGCATTTCATCCACTCTCTGCCGCTCCCCCATGGACGGCATCATGTCAATCAGTTCGAGAGCGTGGGCGTGAAACATTACGATTTTGGGGGGGACAGAGGAAGAGCCAAAGCTCCTTTGGGAGGAAGGAGAAAGACATGAAAGTCTAAAAGTTGATTGCAAATTGAAGTGTGTGTGAAGAAGCGCAACTTCTTACAGCAGGTTTGCTGCATTGTCACATAATCACTGTTATGTCTCAGTGCGAGAGGTTACGAAAGAAGAGCTAGCTGAAGGGTATGTGTTTGTTTGCGTGTGTGTGTGTGTGTGTGTGTGTGTGTGTGTGTGTGTGTGTGTGTGTGTGTGTGTGTGTGTGTGTGTGTGTGTGTGTGTGTGTGTGTGCGCGCGCGCGCGCGCGTTCACTGAGTGTCCCATATGAGGTGAAAGCCAGGAGGGGCTGAGTCATGTCTTATTCACTTAGCGAGACAGATGGAGACGCAGGTGTGTGTATTGGGTCTGTGTGTGTGTGTGTGTGTGTGTGTGTGTGTGTGTGTGTGTGTGTGTGTGTCTGTAACCCCATGTGCCTATGACATGCCTGTTTCATGAGTGTTTGTGGAGTGTGATGAGCACCTTTGTTTATCTTTTTGCAGCTTGAATCATGCTTCAACACGTTTGCATGTGCTCATTTCAAGATGTTATGAAATGACTCCAAGTTCATAACAGCATTTGCCATTTTTTTGGTTGATGATTAGAATTTGTTTTCAATTTGTTTTCAGTTCATTTATTTAATGATTATGGCCACAATCTGCATCCATCACGTGTGGTCGGAAGTGATGGACGATTAAACAAACTCCTTTCATCCTACAATCTCTCACTTTCTGAAACAGTTTGACTTTCACGCTTAAATATCTTTAAGGTGACATCTGTCTAAAAGTCAACCCCACATTCAAGTATCACATCTCCCTCCTCTGTGGCTCTTATCAACTGGATCTTGGTCCAGCTCCGCCTTTATGCCTCTAGTTTACCTCTGACCCTGGATTTCAGTAAAACAAACTGTGACACAGTAAAATTCTCAAAAACGTTCGTTCCAACTTTTCCTGTCTTAAATCTGAGATGTCTGCCGCCATGTCACCCACTGAGTATTTATGACCTCCCTGTCGGTGACAGGAAACGGGAGTCAGTGTTCCTGTGAGGTAATTACTCTACGGCTCAAGGTCTTAGCTGCACCACAGCTCTGTTTTGGAAGAAGCTCCTCATCCGACGTACCCCGTCCCGCCCCCACCGCTCTCTATGCACACCCCACCCCCTCCCTGGCACTGCTTGGAGTGATGAACTATATTTACACCAACTGTGTCCTCTAAATGTGTAAAATTTGTAGGGGGATCTGTGTGTCGTGGGATTTAGACTTGCCAAATGAATGGGGTGCAGAGTGTGCATCTGTTGTACAAACACACACACACACACACACACACACACACACAGACACCAAAATTTCATCAGCCATTGCAACCTCAGCATCAAGGCATTTTTATTTGCTCCATTTGCACAACAGAGTCCTAGAAACCTAAATTTATACAAACACAACAGTCCAGACACACACACACACACACACACACACACACAATTACTGGTACAACATTGACCTCCCTCACCATAGCCTGCAGATACATATAAGCAGCCCAGCAGCATCCGCCTCCTCTAAATCTCTCCAAAAAAACACAGTGAAGACAGAACGTCTCTTGGGAGAATTATAGCTCATAACGCCACACGATGTATCAGACACATATTCCCACGAGCGCTTGCTTGCAATGGTCAAGCTGAGGAACGCACAAGCCTCGTAAGAGCAGAGGAGCTGCAGATCCACGCAGAACGTCGCTATATGCAAATAACTGTCCTTCCTCGAGCATTGTCAGTGTTGTGATTTCTCTGCAGCGGAGGTCATTCTGAAGTCAGCCTCAGAATGTGTCTGACAGTGCGCGGCACTCAAGCCTGACGGGTGCGCGGCTATTTTACAATGGCACGAAACACATAAACCCCAGTCTACTTTGAAATAAACAGGGGGTTGAGTAAGACCTTGAGAAACACTCGTCCAACGCGCTTCACTGACACAAATGCACCTGAAGTGGACAGGATGAGTGCACTCAAGACAGATAGAAGTATAAGAAACAAGCAGATGAAGATTCCTACATTAAAGGCACAGTGTGTAAAATGGAAGTGATTTTGTTCCAATTTTCGCAGCGGCTATGGCACTTGGGTTTTTATGAGTGTATAATCATGCAAATGTACAATTGGATATTTGTACTTCCCTAGATTGAGTCCTGTACGTTTCCCAGTAGGAGCTCGTCTATATAGAGGCCGTCATGTTGCCCCACCATGTTTTCACAGTAGCTCAAAATAGACAGAATAGACCTTTTGAGTTTGAATAACTGAATGCTAACGTACATTTTCCTTCAGATTTGATCATTACGGGTGATTAGAGGGGTATTCCCGTGCAAGATGCATGTCATTAAATCCAACATACTGTGCCTTTAATGCACTTTCCACTTGAAATTCAATGTGAACATATCAATGTGATGTCAGACAATTGAGATGTTGTATGTTATGTGACACAAACACAGAAACACACACTCAGTGAGATGCGTACTGGGTTATCTGGCCTCAGTCTCTTGGACGGTGGTCCTCCGTCTTCAGGGTGAAGCATGTAGAAGAGACGCACCTTGTTGGCGTGTTTCTTACTCTAAGAGAGAAAGGGGCGGGGGGCGGGGGTGGGGGGGAGGAGAAAGAGTGTGACAGAGTCAGGAAATGAAGTGAATTTCATTTTAATAACCGAGCCGGGCGGTTGACTGACTGTCAATCCACCTTGACAAATGGCTCCTGGCCAATTTATCTCTATTTCAGCTCATGATGCTCCGAGACATTTTGCTTCCAGCTCAGTAACTAATGACCCGGGCCACTCTCAGCTCTGCTCAGTGGGAGCCCTGAGTACCGTCTTGGACCGACTTTGCATTGGGGGACTGACTTCAGCTGCACACACCGGCACAGTAAACTGCTAACAAGGAGCCAGGGATCTTTGTAACTGTCGAGGAAATGGTTCACTCTCTGTTGTGTTGTATAGTTAAAGAGAGGTGTGTGTGCTCTTATCTTCCAGAGCTACTGAAAGCAACACATTGCAAACACACGATGACCAGCTCGTACGATTATTCTTTTTTTGTTTTTTACTTCAAACCAGGGACTGTCAAACGTACTGCCCGCGGGCCGAAGGTTCTGCTCCGGCTCACGGAACGATTGTGCAAAGTGTGAGAATGACAGAGAAAATGTTGAGGAGTTAGTTCATTGACCTTTACTTACTATGCCGGGACACTAGGGGAAGCCCATGCCACTCGGAGTGCATTTGGTGTACTTATTAGTGCAGGCTGAAAAAGAGGAGCATGATTCTAAAGGGTGTACATGATGTGCACGGTTGTCCTATGTATTTCTCTTGTATTGCAATTACACAAATAGACAGTAGCATCACCTGCAGTCAACGGGTGGAGTAAAATGAAGAAGAGAGGTGGAGCCCTCTGTAATGACGGCCGTTCGTATGAAAGCTTTTGCCAAAAACGCCAAAGGCATCCATCAGACCCTGAATGTGTGTGACCTTTTTGC
The DNA here is from genome assembly GCA_016785325.1 of Chascanopsetta lugubris. NCBI lineage: Eukaryota > Metazoa > Chordata > Actinopteri > Pleuronectiformes > Bothidae > Chascanopsetta > Chascanopsetta lugubris. The sequence continues at coordinate 13,915 of JAFBJT010054978.1, read as the reverse complement.
TGTCCGCAGCATCACCTCTGAGTAGTCATGGCTATTTTCCAACAGCATCTCAGTAGGTGGTGCTTTTGTACACAACCTGCAGGTTAGAGCAGGTTAGGTGTCCTATGTTACCATGGAGATGGGATGAGGGTTAGCGGGTGATCCACTGTTTTACAGCCTGGGGTTGAATCTGTATATACCTCGCCAACCATGCATCATGTTTTTGCAGTAAAGGCCCGTGGCTGTGTGTTTATGTCTCCTCCCTTCACTGGCCTTTACACCATTAGCGCCTATCAGCTATAACAAGCAGAAATATACACCAGTGTTTATATGAAAGGACAGTGAGCTGTCCTTGAAGCTGCTAACTGTCACCTTAACGCAGAACAATAAAAATCAGCAGACACACCGCGGGGGAGAACAAGCTCATGCGTTCAGACAAGCGTGCGTGTGTGTATTTGTGCATGAGGTTGACACAACCATCGTGTTCCATACTCATCATTTCATTGGCACGCTCTGACCTTCACTCCTTTTCCCGCGAAGTAACATCTATTATTATCCATAAATTCCAGCGTTGGTGCTGTTTTCCAGAAGCAAGTGTCAACACTCGTGGAAATAGTGTTCCTAGTGCCGCTGTACGACAGAGTGCAGCGATATACCAGTCCGGATTATGAGGACGGGAGAGGGACAGGAAGAGCCCTATGGGAAATCCTGCTGTAAATGAGATTGTTATCCCAGTACCATCAATGTGGATCACTGGTCAGGTGGCTGTGAGAGTCGACAACAGAAAAGAGGAGAGAGAACAACTTGATGTATTATAACATAAAATGGTCTTTTATGGTTTGCTTCGATCCAAACCATTGGAGACAATTAAAAGCAGAATGTATGTTCTCTTTGGGTTTTATCGATGTCCTGTGTGTATGAGTCCTCTTTTTCATCTTGAAATATTTGCATTATTGCTTTTAATTTTATTTTTAGCATCTGCAATGTAAAAGACAAACATTGTCAACACGATTAGTTTATTAAGGTGAATCCTTCATGGGGTTATTCATTCAGATGTTATTGTATTGTCGATAGGGATTTTTTTCATTGGCAGACTGGTCCTGTCTCGGACACCATTTTTGCACCATCTTGTTTTTACACTATCTCAGAATGTACAAACTTAACCTATTTTAGTGTTAATGTTAACTGAAGGCTTTCATAGGCTCTTCTGCATGCTTGGAAATCAAAGGTTGAGGCGAGGGATATTCAGCTGGAACGTGCAACTTCAACAATCGACATCACTATAATTCTACACAATGAATATTTAATTGACCTTTGAATAAAGAAGCATCCAGTATTCCTTTTCAGCTGTGGCTAGGCCTCATTAATGTAAATGAAATTTTCTTCACAACAGTGATTATTCACGTGTCTGTAATCGAGTTTGAGTGAGTTTCTATAAACAGGTGAACGGCCCCATGTGCAGCAGCAGCAGCAGCAGTGGTGCAATATAAGGTTACTGTGGATTGATTCCTCCAGCAGGTCTTATTGGTCGCTTGTCATTTGAATTAAAGCGCTACCATGTTGCTAAGTTAAAGGCGAGGAGATGGTAGTATATTGTGTGACTCCTGTCCCTGACTGAACCCTGTCACCAAAAAGAAGTTCAGTTTCCAGATTCCCACTGTGAGCGAATGACTCCGCTGCTCAAACCATATGATTCATGTAATTACATAATTTAGATGAAAATGAGTGTATCATGGTTGAGCAGCACAGAGAAAGTGAACAGGAGACCGTGGGAAGACACTGTACTTGCTGCTCCAGTGCTTAGATTGAATCCTTTGCCCTCAAGACAAGAAAGCTCCTCACTTGTCAGACCACTTTAATGCATTTTGGCAGTTTGTGCGTGCATGCGTGTGTGTTTGTGAGTGTCTGAGTGTGCGCGTGTGCTTATAGGTGTATACATGGTCATGTAGCTGATGAGGCTCTGGGCTATGGGCTAAAAGCCAGACCTTGCTTGTCCCCATGGTTACCTCACTCTGACCCTCAGTGCTCACCCTCTCCTAATGGACTGTGCATGTCTCCCTGTCCCCTTTGTGTCTGTGTCGGAGCAAATCGAAGGAGACGGACGAGATCAAACATTTTTTTTGAAGTATCTGTCACGTCGCTCTCAAATAAATAGAATAAATAAATAAAATAAATAGAAAATAAGTCACACTTGATCAAATTCACATACATTGTGCCCGACAAACCCCAATACTTTTTAATAGTGTGGATCCAAACTGACCTCTGACAGCCTCTGTGATCTGAACTGTGACGGTCTTTGTAAATAACACAGCACTGATGTGTCGGAGCAGCTACCTTTGGAAACCTGGCGTAAACACCAGATCAATGACTCCGCCCCCGATACAGGTCTTCAGCTGTGGCTCTAATTGGCAGATCGGAAGTCGACAGCTTGTTTCATTTGCGAAATTATTTTTCGTTGTAATTGGCTGATGCTAATTCTTGTGCCATTTCTAGCACAATGATATGACGCTCATGAGCATAATTAGCATTACCATGAGTGTTTGTTGTTAAATGTCACAACTTTGACAGCGTTCAATGTTTTTCATTTTATGACAATGAGGTGACACTTGACATGCAATCATTTAATTAGTGAGAAAAAACAAAGCTCATCAAATTTACTACTAGCGATGGAAAATGTGTTGATAGCAAATATCAAAGGTATATCTGCTCATTCTTAAGGCTGAAGAAGGGAAAGGACAGGAGGCAGAGCAGGAATACATGAATAAAACCTAGAACGACAAAAGGATGAAAACATGGGGTAAGGAGAAGAATAATGATAAAATATTTGCCGATGTCATGTCTGTGATTCTAAGAATTTTTTTTTTTTTCTTTCAAAGTAAGAGCTGGAGTCTTAGAGGAGTTTCACTGCAGCATGCAGAACCAGTTTAAAGCAGGAGCGGAACAACTCTGCATGTGAGCAGGAGCTTCAGTTTCTGAAACAGAGAGGGCAGGGATTTAAGAGAGAGCTTTAGAAAATGTGAACTTGAAATGAGGAAATATTGACCTCAAAATTAAAGACCAGCGCCTTTTAGCAGAGAAACTCTGTTCCCTCAATCATCCATCCAATTCTACAATTCTACAACTTCACTTAGCAGAGGCTTTTCATCCAAAGCGACAAACATCTGAGGGTGGATGGAGAGGCTGGGAATTGATTTCTCCTTCCCGGAACCTGTTGCTGTTGTTTCTGTCTTATTCAGTCACAGCCTCTCCCCGCTTTGTATCCTTATTGAATCTTGTATCAATCTTTATCTTTTATCGTCTGACCTCCGCAGAGTGCCTTTGTACAGATCGACACTGAGGGCATGCGGTGACTCAGCGTTTACGTGCACAACTCAAGGCTGTGTATTCTTGTCATGGGCGCAGTCAGAGACAGAACCAGCTAACCAGAGAGTGTGGTTGGTACACGACTGAAAACATGCTGCGGTTGTCCTTGTCTAATTCTCTCTCCACGAGGGCCCTGTCCTCATTAGTCTGCTCGTTAATCCCAATTGTGTCTTGTAATCAAGGACGACCTTGATGCAGAACGAGTGCACATGCAAATGCCTGCACACACCCAGGTAAATAATGCACAGGCGCAGACTATTTAATGGACGCTCATTAAAATACTCCTAGGGAGCCGGCTGAGAAGTAGACCACATTAAAACAAAGTGCATATGTGTGTTTGTTGGTGTGCGGGCGAATGGCAGTGCAGTGCTGCATTAAGTCGATGTGTAATGCATGAGCACTGTTTTGAAGAGCACAAGCACAAATTGGTACAAATGAGGCTGATGCAAAGTAGAGACTGCAGAATTCCGTCTGTCAATGCGGTAATCAAAGCAGCATTTTTCCCCTGTGTGTGTGTGCGTGTGCGTGTGCGTGTGCGTGTGTGTGCGTGTGTGTGTGTTGCAAAGATAAGCAGAAGCAAAGACAGACTCACCTCATAGTGAGCGGTGCGCTGGGACTCGGAGATGAGCTGGGCATTGCAGATGTTACAGTAGCTCTCTGTGAACAATCCTCCATCCACAACGCCCGCAGACTTCATCTTCATCTGTGACTACACACACACACACACACACACACACACACAAATATTATTACAATTCAGAAATGTCAGTGAATGTGTGCTGCAGGTGCTTGAGCGTGCAATACTTTTCCCTCCCAAATGGCCGACTCATCACAATAGCTTAGCTGACAATATGTTGATCCCCCGTCAGTGGATCGTTGATCATTTGGCTGCTGTCTGAGAAACAGTGGCCTGAGATGCTTGATTAAGTTTCTACATTTAAGCTTGAACAACAATACGTCAACTCATTGAAGCGCCAATTGATCGAAGATGCCTCAATTTCTATTTCCAGGTATTTAAAAGTAGATGTTTCACAAAACTTCGAACACAGCATCTTTTGTCTGAACCCATTCAAAACATTTCTTGTTGCCCAGAAGTTGCCTATCAGATTGATTATTTAATCATTAAAATGCACAGAGCATCTACTCCTGGTATTTACCTGTGAAGAGTGGATTTGTTGTTAAGATTGAGTGTGAAGACGAGAGGAGAGGTGAGGATGGATGAAAACATTTCAAAGCTAAAGAAATCGATCAGGCAAGGCTGATTTAACAATTCTGAAAGTCCTGACAATAAGAGACCAGACAGTGAAGAGAGCGGCTCATGACAGAAATACCAAGGAGGCTGTTGAACAGAAACTCCAAAATAAGAGCCAGAGACATCAAACTCCATCGGGCAGAGGTGAAGGGAACTCCCATCTTAAGGCCACGTTGCAAGATGTAATTCAGATTGAAATTGGCAAAGAGGTGCAGACGAGGGCAAAGTATTTCTGAGTGTGCGACATCATGGTTCTTCTCATTACCATCTGCTCATGATCCAGAACACACAAGTTTATCCGTGCTGCTCTGTGGAGGGGGTGTGATGGCTCTGCAACACACTCACTAATCTTTCCAAATGATGTAGCTCATGATGGCAGCAGCAGAACTAATCCACAAGTCCACAGAAACACATTGGATGCCAGTTTCCACTGAAATAATACATTCATGTTAATCAGATGGAAACTACATCATTAAGCATGGTAATAACCCGACAAGAGACTTAGACAGAGAGGGCAGGGTGAAATCAAAGACTTCAGACTATAGCTAGACCAATATTTACCTCCTTTATATGAAATTCAAATGAATTCTGTGCATAATTAAAATGGAGAGGCTAAAATCAATGAGTTCCATTCTGACTTTTGGTGAAATTGTTGTGAAATCTTATTGTTGGGCATCAACACAAAGAGAACTCCTCATACGTTTTGCTAACATTTTTGCTTTAGTCTGTTTTGGGGAAAATGTTCTCCCTCTCCTAGTTTCTGTTCACTCTTCAGTCGAACCTCTCGGGGCTTCCGTTACTTCACCAGAAAGTTTTCTACACTGAAACTCTGGTGAGAATCAACCACACTGCGCACACTTATGTTTCCATTTGGAAAAAAACCAAACAAAAACCAAACAACTTTCCTGAAATGCACAATTCAGCTTCACCAGCTGAGAGACGCCTCTCCTGAGACCAATCCTTCCAACCCTTTACATAGACCTTCAACATTTTCTGGGAACAGGTAGGAAATAACAATAATGCTGTAAAATGAACAGTATAGCCAAGAGCGACTTTGTTGAGGATTGCAGTCTTTGAAGTAAACAGCTAAAACCTCTCCTGGGAGTTTCCCCCTGTGAGAAACATGGCGTGAAAATGGAGTGGAAACCTTGTCAGTGCTCGGATTGCTCGGCCAGTTAAACCTCCGAGACCCTGAGCATCCCACCAGAAGCAGTGGCTCTGGGTTTTTTAACAACTTGGCAGCGGTGTTGTCTTTGGCTTTTATTCAGGGTAACATAATAGAAAATGGTTTAATGATGTGCTCTGGGGTCTCGTGTTCAATTTTATATTCTCTTCATTATGTGAGGCCTGTAGGCAGGGCTCTGACAGGGTAAGGCTGAGTAACAGGTCTATGGGGAACGGTCCAGGAACATCAACCATTAAACTGGATGAGCTTGTTGCCCCAAGGAAGCTACAGGAGAGGGTACTCGGGAGGGTACTCGAGGGGGCAGAGTGATTCGTGGCCAAATACATGGGGATACAGTGTGGTTCAGCTCCAGTGACTTTAAATGAAAAGGTGGTTAATGTCAGCCACCGCATCGCAGCTATCACATTAGTCATAAGTTATAAAAAACATTCACTCTGCATGTGAGCAGGGAAGTGGTATTTTTATCTCTGGTGTAGTGTATAATTACCTTTAGTCACTACATTTCCATGCCCACACACACACACACACACACACACACACACACAAACCTCACCTCAACACAATACTGGTAATTACCCCTATCGGTTCATTTTGTCTGTTTAGTGCATCCGGGACCTTCCAATTAAGACCTGCTGTACAGACACTCACTCCATTATCTAATTGAACCCACTGCAACAACCCCAATATATTAAAATTAAATGGCATTGCAGTTGCATCTGATTTAGGGCACCGGGTTTTATTATCTCCTTTATGCACACTCAGAAAGTTACGTGTCTGCGAGGTGCAATTTTCATTCCCAAATGTCACCGACGACAGGCTGGGAACCTGTTTTGTTGTTATTACCGCCGCTATGTGACGCACCCTGTAATAAATGATGGAGCGGATGTATTTTGCAGTGACACATTACATTTTGCCCCTCCCCTTTTCTAAAATCTGTGGCAAGAAGAAAGACCTTGTGCCGTCTGTCTGGACGTCAGCCAGGCAGAAGTGAGTCTTGTCTTTAATCTTGCGGGTAATTAAAAGTGATTGTGGCTGCAGGAATATCCATATCGTCCTAATATCTCCATTACCTCTGATTATTACATGCAAGATGGGAGATATAGACTAATTAATAGCAGCAGGCTGTTGGTGAGATTAATGGAATGGCAGGCGCAACGGAGCGAGAAGATGGAGATGCAGATAGTGGAAGGAATGAAAGGCAGAGGGTATAGTAAGGAAGAGGATGTTTATAATTAATGAGTGGGATATCTTCACCTCACATGGGTTTCATGGTTTTAATGGAAATGCGGTTTCAGTCCCCATCACATCCGTTGTACCGTCCCCCCATATGTTGTTTTTATGAGAATCTGGTTTATCGCAGCTTCAGCTTTGATTTCAAAACCCCCACTAACAAACATGTGTTTTGTTTAGTGGCAGCAAACAGTTCAACCCCATTTCATTTAGGATTTCAGTCTTCATAGGGGAGCATCCTCTGGTTACACCATCATTTGCATGTCATTTTGCATTCGGATGTGCGAATGCCGAGGTCACAGATAAGTGCGTACTCACTGATGATGGAGTGTTGAAGAAGTAAACAGAGTGTGTGTAGATGGATGATGAAGGACTGTGTATGTGAGCGGAGGCCAATGTCAGAGCAGCAGTCAGAAATTTAAAGGGCTCTGAAAACCCTCTTTTCTCAATCAGCTTTTTATGATGATGGATCTGACGTTAGCACAATATGTTCTGCCAAATTTGGAGCAGCTCAGCCAGACGTACTTAACTTCATTGATGGAGATCATTGAACGTTTAGATATGGTGGATAAGGCTCTGGATTCTGGGGGCAGCACACAGCACATTATTTAAATGACTAGTTGACGTTGTCAATGATGGACAAACCACTTTTGGTTCATCCTTGCGATGTTAGGGGTGGAGCCTATGAGCTGTCTCTAAACACTTGAAACCCTCTTTACATCCCGATCAACAGATGGAGTTGGCTAGTGTCTTTAATACTCACAATACTGTAATATACACAACCAACCATTGGTAGGCAAACCTTTCACCTGATCCAATCCAGCTTCCTGGGGCACATTCTCCCACCATGTGACCAAAGTCCTCACAACAAGCCCAACCCGCATGCGCCACTGTAGCAAAGACGATAGCCAGCTAGCATCGTGGACGGTATCAACTGAGCTGTTCTCCTGGCGCCGTCTCCTCCACTTGGCCGTGGGCAACAGTCAGGCACTGCATGTTCATTCACTCAGGTAATCTTCTCAAGGGAGACCTGTGCTCTGAGGGCATAGTTTTCATAAGAGGTCTGACGGGAGGGGATGGGTTGTCATGGTTGAACTCTACCTCCGATTATAATCTTGTTTTCTGTTGTCAAACGGGCCATCCTCTTATTTGTCTGTTATTCTACAATTCTACACTTCACCTAGCAGATGCTTTAGTTGAAAGTGGCGTCTGTTAGTCTGCAAGTCTGAGCTAAAACATCCGGATGTGTTGACACAAAAATGTGCAGGTGAAAGGGTGACTTATGAGTCACGGAGGAAACCATTCAATAATTCAGCATCGAGCATTTTCATTTCACTTTCTGCGCGGGCTTTCCCACAGAATCCCTTCAGTCTATTTGGGTATTGCACATTAGTCACAGCAATGATTCTGCCCCAATACTTAATAAACAGTAAGTCAACAAAATCATCCGTGTAGCAGATGAGCAGAGGATTTGATTGGTGGACGGAGGTGTGGCAGCGGGCAGTGATGGTGTGTCATGTTACAGTGGCTGTGTTTTGATATTAGAACATGCTCAGCAGATTCAATCAACACTGGCAGAGTATCAGAGTTCAGACTCATAGCTTATTCCTCATTTTGCATTAATTCCTCACACACTTTATTTAAACAGTCTGGAAAAAAAAACATAATTTTACACACCCCAGTGCACCAATCACAATTTGACAATGTCTGATTCATGATGAGATGACATTTGGGGGGTTGTCAGCTCGTGGTGCCAGGCTGCTGTAAATCCAATTAAACTGCGCCCACACAGTCCTGGAAACAGATGAGTATAATTTTAACTGTCTTTCTTGCATACTTAATGAATTTACTTTTAATTTGATCGTGCCGTATCCGGCTGTGAATATTTAAGGTGAAGACACTTTATCTGCAGAGGTTGGGCATCAGAACGGAGGATAATGCACAAACAGTCGCTCCAGACTTAATTAGTCAGACGACTGCAAAGAAAAAAGAAAAGAAAAGGAGACGAGTCTTAGCAAGAGCACGAAAACCCGAGGCATCAGAAGACAGAAAGACCTTGAGGGGATTCTCTTTTAAGACTACATCAAGTATTTAACATGGACGTGAACTATGAGCCCTCCCACAAATCTCTGCCTCTGGTTTTGCCATTCATTAAATAGCTGGCATTGAAAAGGACATGCCTTTTTGTTCTTTTCTAATAGATACAATCCCATGGTCAACTCCCTGTCGCCCGGGATTTGAATAGTTTTCAATGTTACTTGCAACTAGACAGCACGTTGCTAAATTAGAGGCTTATTATGCTGTCAGAGATATGGTGTAATGTTTAATCCCAACAGAGGAGCTGGGTCCTTGGTAGTAATGCATTAAATTCTCTTTTGGCCTGATATGACACCTTTAATAGTGAAATGTTGAGCGAAAATGAGCGAGTGAAATAACTGAATACGAGCAGAGAGAAAGAGACAAAGTACAAAGAGAAAGGGAGCAGCAGGTGGTGGGGCAGCGGAGCTTCTTTTGAATTCACTTCCCTCTCTCAGGGTTTTCCATTTGTGTGCCGACTGTGTGTTCCATCGATTGTATGTAACGATCGCCAACCCATCTCTTTTTCTTTTCTTCACGTAAATGCAAATTAAAGCTGAAATATCGTGGGTATATACCTGCTGATTTCTTTCACCTCTGATGTCATTTGGAGATAAACTCATGCAGAGAGGGAGGGAAGCTAGAATCGGACCCCCTACCCTCTGATCAGAGGACAGGTCCTCTATCCTGTCTGTACCACAGCTTGCATTTTTTCAAAGTGTAGCCTCCACCTTTACACTGTCGTACTTTGGTCCATGTCCCATCCACTACCATGGAGGTGGAAGCATAGATGACGTATTCTAAAGCTGGCCACTAGAGGGTAGCCAGTATGATTTGGCTTCACTTTTGTGGAGCTGTGGTGCTGTTAAACGTAATATATAATCAATGATCTCCTATTCCTCTGTCTGTATTCATGTTTTCATGAGTTGCTGCTCTGCCACATTCTGCACACAGGTGATAAAATATTAATATTAACTTGTGAGCTATGACCTGTCTAATGAGTGACTGTTGGGAATAACAAGAGGAAGATTTAATGATATGGTAACTGTAAAGTGCACTGGCTCTCTGCTGCGTAACTTTGATGTTCTGCATTACAATCCCCCCCCCCCCACACACACGCACACACACACACACATCCACCGTCGTTTCTCTCTGGGTAATGTAATCTTTCTGAACACTGTCTTCCCCTCACACACTCCCCCTCCCCTCCCCCTACAGTAATCAAAGGTACTAGACTGAGGGAATAAAGTCTTCAAAGAGGCTGCAGCCACAGTGTGAATCCAAGTCCACTGCCATTCAATTTGCCCTGCTGGAGCTGGCTTTTTAGAGCTCCTGCTAAATACTGTCAAACTCACTAAAAGTCATACAGTCCGAGGGTACCAACACAAAGTCACACCATAAAACATGAAGCCAAGAGTGAGTTCAGACAAGAGTGAGAAAGTGCTCAAATATGGAGTGAGGTCGTTTTCACAAAGGATCGTCCAAACCAAGGTCAGGGTCGATGTTTATATCTTTGTGTACTTCTTCACACTGAAGCCGTTTGTCAGTTTTGGTTTCACACTAAGTGTTCACACCAAAGAGTTAACCATGAGATATGTACATGCCGCCATCGTTACATTCATGTGCTGCTTTTTGCTACTGGACACCGATTGGTTTGTCGACATCTGACAGTTGGTGCTAGCCGTTCCTTTTGAACTGTAAACAGAACTGAATGAAATGTTTGAGTTCAGCATTTTGTGATCAACTCGTTTTGGCCTTACTGGCATCACCACTTCGATGAGGAGCACTTGACACTAGTTCAGATGCAACAAATCAATGTCCTTGTCATTTCAGCAATAAATTGTTGTTTTGAGGTGCAGTCTGCGATCTATTGCTTTTTAGATCGGTCGCACGAAGCTGGAAAAAAAAACACTTTTGGTGTGCTCATCCAGTCCATGGTACTAAACACCCGTCACACTTCTCGTTATTGTCAGGAGTAAACTGAAAAGGCCTCTTGTAGCTGAGCTGTTACAGTGGACATCCTCGGACGAGAGGGTTGTTGGTTTGATCCCAGTCTTCTCTATCCCCGTTCTACATGCTGTAGTGTCCTTACTTATCCCCCTTGTTGCTGCCTGTTGATTGGCCTGGCCATTTACCAAAGGCCTGGACATGTGTAACGGACACTGCTGGAGTGAAAGCATCCCTAGTGGCTGTTCCACATGGATCATTTCAGCTTAATCAACATAAGAATGTTCTCTTTCTTTCCTCCTGTGACATTAAGAGAATACCGACTCAACGCCAAGGTCAGGTCACCCATTGTAATTTTTAAGTCTCCCTCTGCATGTGACTCTTTGTCTCCCTTTGGTTTTTGTGCCCCACATTCTGTCTGAGACGTAATTCTCTCCTTTGACTTATCTCTGGAGCATCTTGACATTGACAGTCAGACACAGTCGCACTGTGCCTTTCATCTCTTTCTCTCCGTTTCCCCCCGATTTCATCTTCCTCCTTTCTCTTCCAATAGTGGCGAAATGGCCTGGAGGGCAGTGATTATTCATAAGGGATATTGAAGAGTAGCCCTCTGCCCTTGTGGGAAAAGAAAGAGCAGATAAGCTTTGGTATTATGCGCCTCTCTGCCGGAATAAATTGTAAAGGAAGTTGAGGTTGGAAACCACCATTCCTCTGAGGGATACTTGCTGATATTGTTTACATCCGACATGGTGTATAAATCCACTCCTGGCTCTCGCTTACAAAAGAGGTCGTGATCTTAATAGGATTTCTCTGAATAAATGAAAGTTAACAATAAAAAGATGGAGGATGTATGAACTATTTCTTATCCTGATCTCACTGGGTTGTGAATTTAAAAATCATATCCTATTGTAGTGGAATGTTTCTACTGCACAGGGGTGTTGGGATGAGATGCATGGTCAGACCATGAATGCATTGATACAGGGATTGCATCATGCTTTGCTGCATAAAGCGATGCAGTGGTCAAACAGTGGTACGCAGTTTTCAAATCACATTGAATATTCATTAGAGCCACTGGGCGAGAAGATGCTCTATGGGTCGCAGAACAATAAGTACAACACAAACTGAGATCGTGGTCAGGTTAAGTGGCAAAGCCCCATTTCTCGCACTCTTCTAATGGAACAACCAATGGGGACAGACTCATAGCTCCTTTAACTAAACTAGTAGCATGTGCTAGCTTTAGGCTCATAAAGAAATGACTTTAGATGGTGAACTCCACATTTCCTTTATAGATTGGCTTTTAATGGTAATGCTGTATCAGAAAAATATGCATAAATCACCTGTAATTGCCCATTAAGGAATAAATCAGATGGAACAGGAGGTCAAGGATCTATTCGTCACCTCTAATCATATCACATATTTTATAACCTCACGATGAGACCCAATGATTCATCAGGCCTGTGTGGTAACTCTGAAAGTATCTCTCTTTGGACCATTAGTTTTTAATGGTATTAATAGCAGAGCTGATGCTTCAGGGCACATTATGGATTCATTAGAGGGTGAATGAAGATTGTTAATCCCAGGAAAATTTTAGTTTTCCAGGTTTAACCGAGCACATCTCCTCTACTTTGCTGAGCCCATCTGTGTGTGTGTGTGTGTGTGTGTGTGTGTGTGTGTGTGTGTGTGTGTGTGTGTGTGTGTGTGTGTGTGTGTGTGTGTGTGTGTGTGTGTGTGTGCTCAATAACCCACTCGGAGGCAAACCGAGTTAATGGGGGGTGACAAAGGGTGGCCTGCAGTTTGAATGGGTGGGTTTTGATGTGATTGTAACATATGGGTGATGTTTTGCTGGATGGCAGCGAATCTGTCGGGGTCTCTCTGTTTCATTAGCAGCTAATCACACTGTTTTCCAGCATCTGGAATGTTTTGTCTTTTATTCTCCTCATGTTTACTGAAGCTTTTCTGGTTGTTTTCATCCAAATACTTCACACTTTGAAAGCCTAAGGCAAATTATTGACCAAACGCTGTCTTTGGTTTTTGCACCTAACACCTACGTTCGGCATCGAGTGTACCCACTCCAAGACTGCTGCGCTGTCAAACAGTCTGAGGATCCAATAAAAGCAAGAAAGTGTGATCCATCAAAAGTGTGAAGTTTAGTGTTGGAATGTGCTAAAGTACAAAAGCACATGATTCAACGATTTGCGCTAGTTGGAAGCACATGGTGGCTCCAGATTAATTCACATACTAAATATGTATTCATACTTCCTCAAATCTAATCAAAGCTTCACAAATATGTCATATTTTATTGCATTTTCAATTTAGAGAGGAGCAAAAAGATTTCCCATGTCGCAGCCTGCACCTGAACGCAAAAGAGTTACCTAAGAGCCTGAGCTGCAATGAGACAAGAAGTAATGATTTTTAAAGATATTGTAAACGGGGAAAAAGTGGAAATGCAATTGGAACCACTAGACTGAAAAAAGGCTGTGTAATCAGTTTCCATTTAGTGTGTCTCAATCATCCCAAAGTCTGTTTCTTTGTCTCTGTCGTTAAACTGACAGGATTAATTAACAATAACACAATTTCTTTTTCTCCAATTTGTGAAAGCGCTCAGTCAATCCAAAGCCCAGGTGTTGTAATATATAATATATTCTATGTCACAAACCATAAAGCAGGCTTATTAGTAGCTGTAGCACAATATAACTGAGGGTTGAGAATGACGCAGTGTAACCCTGAGGGGACACAAACGAAATATCGCTGTGCGATCAACTGTCAATCACTCTCCCTCTCTCTCTCTCTCTCTCTCTCTCTCTCTCTCTCTCTCTCTCTCTCTCTCTCTCTCTCTCTCTCTCTCTCTCTGTCACCGTGTATCTGTGTGTGTGTGTGTGTGT
>JAFBJT010054890.1:19157-44350 GCA_016785325.1 Chascanopsetta lugubris | reverse complement strand
GTATGCCTCGGGGCCACACACAGAGGTGATAAGTTAGAAAGAACATCTTGAGAGATGGACTGACACAATATTGATTTTGTGTGTGTGTGTGTGTGTGTGTGTGTGTGTGTTGGTGGCGAAAAAAAGAAAAATGAAACCTTAACCTTCCATCACATTAGTGACATTAGTCACATGTGTTCCGGGACTGACTGATCATGGTCCGTGTGCTGAGGCAGCTCAGGTTTATTTGTGGCTGCAATCAAATTCAAGTCACTGGCTCCCCGCAGAGGCTCGGTGCGTCAGCGGCATCGTCAGCGGCTGTTTAAAGGAGGGCTACCCACCCTCTGTCACATTCATAAAGAAACCAATTAGTGTAAAAGCCCAGTGAATCTTTCCCGTTTCACCTTGTGACTGTGACATTTCGCGGCAGATATAATGATGCTGAAATGCAGCCAGCAGTCTCTGGAATCCATCAGGGGACAGACGGACTAAATTAATCTGCTGCAGATAATGGCTCAGCCCTCTCAGGTTTCCCCAGCGCGCTCACTCAAGAGCTGATGATAACAAACCTTAAGAAATTAAAAAGGCTCAGGCTGTTGCACCAGAGATCACTCCCTCCTCTGCTTTTTACGAAGGACACAAACTTTAAAAGAAACCACAAAGATGTATTTAAAGATGCATCAGGCAAAATTTAGTTTAAAATCACCCTTTAATGCCACTGAGTGAAGAGGTGGAAACTGTTTAAACTTATTAAAAACTGAAACACTCCCTAATGTGCCCAATTATGTGAAGTGGTTGTGCCTCCTCAGGAAATCGACTTTGATGTCATGAGTATGATGTTCACGCTGATATCGGTGAAAGCCAGCCTGCTGTGACGGATGTATCTACAGGAGTGTGTAGTACTCAAGCAGCAACCTCCAGTGCTGAGGGAGGAGGTCAGTACAGAAGTGGGAAAGCTTGCAGTTCACAGGGTGGCCACTTGAGGCTGGCTCCAAAACCGAGTCAATCCCGATAGACCCCCAAGGTAAATTGGCTCAACTTTAGAGCTGAATCAAACTGAGTCACGTTTGTTCCCATGACAACTGTACGGGGGGTGGGGGGTTGGATTTGGTTTTATCTAACTAATTTTTCTACCTACGTCCATCTTTATATTCAGTCTACGGTAATGACAGCAAAGTGATTCCTCAAACAGATGCTCCGCAGTACAGGTTGGAGCTCGTTAGCTGATGCTACCCCCAGCTTCTCTAGTCAGAGCGCCACCAGCTCGTTAGCTGCTGCAGTTGCTTAGCTTCAGCGTGGGCACCAGAGCGTGTGTACGGGAGTGGAGCCACAACCAGTTACTTGGCATCATTATTGTAATGATGTCGTTTTGGATGTATGAGAGCGAGCAGAACGTCCCTGCAACACCACTGGTTCCACTCTAAACCCCAACTTTTAGAAAGGTCCCCAATGCTCCTTTTGAAGAAAAAAAACAAACTACCCTTGCACACCGTGTTCTCCATCATTACTCCAGAATACGTTTGTGCCTTATGTTCGATTTATAATTTACTCGTCAGTCTGACTCAGCTTGGTGTTTCTAAGTAGTGATTTCCTTTATTCCCCCATAGTTTTCTGTCTGACACCCTCCAATGAGGACGTCATTGTGCTGCTTTCAGCTGCATCTTGCGTGTTTTTACTTCTCCAGGGGAATAAACTGAGATTTTCCTCTTCACTCATAAACACTCCTTTGTCTCCTGGCAGTGTCACACAAAGCTGTGTCCATTCTACCCTCACAATGAGCTATTGATTTGTATGCTTATGTTTCACCGACCATATCACCATACATATATGTGTATATATATATATATATATATATATATATATAAAGTACATTCGTTTCTAAAATGAGAAAAAAGTTATTTCAAGAAGATTAATCAAAAGGTACTAATTAAAAGAATTATATTGCAGTAATGAACTTGTGATATGTTATTAAATAGATTGACTTTTACAGTAATTACCCTATCACTTTCTCCTCATTATATTGTCCTACTACTTCTTTGTCTGTTACAACGCTCTCAACATTATTTATTTCTAAACTAACTTTATTTTGACCTCTATAATCTCATAGTATTTTTCTTCGGTCTTCAATTTCTTTCAACATTTGGCACCATGTGGATTTGACCTGTACTTCAGTAGAAGAAAACAAGACCTCAGTGATGAACAAGACTGATTCTATCATTTTCATCAGACCCCCCCCTTGTGCACCAGCTTATCCATCCTATACATGTACAGCATCAATGAGCGTGGAGGCATGTGTGTATGTTTGTGTCTCCTGCTTCAGAGGTTTATTCAAGTGTTTTGAGGGTAAATGCTTGAACCATGTCTGCCGCTCCATAATTGAGCTGTGTTTGCAGTGTGTGTAAAAAGTGAATGAACCTCCTATGAGCTGTAATTGCAATGGGAGGTTTCTCTCCCATGGGCTCTAATGTAGGATTCAGCATGTGGTCCTAAGTGTGGGTGGGGTGTTTAGGAGTGCAGCTCAAGGTAAACACGGCAATTATGTGTCGCATGTTGTGTTACAGGAAATCGATGCTGTTGCAGAGACTGCCAGATGAGGTCGGGCTCTTGAGTCAATTGTACAGTGGCTGCAGAGCGTATTTCCTGTACGTCTTCCCTGTCTGAAGATCATAACCTCAAAGGTACGAGGCCGAAATTCATCATTTTTAAGTAGATAGTTGTCTTTAATATGAATCATCCACATGTGACGATACATGATGGTTAAAGGTACAGTGTGTGGGATGAAGTGTGAAGTTACGGTCAACTTGATAGGGACCCTATGTTCCCATAAAAGGACTTGAGTTGTAATATTAAGAGTATAGTTATAGTAATCAATTCTGACTTTATTCTAGCAATAATACAAATGATGATCCATTTCTCTCTTCTCACTCTAAGCAATAACATTGATCTTTTCCCCGTGAACATGACCATCTTCTCTAAGCTGTATCTGTAGAACCCATTCTGTAGATTACAGTATGATTTGAAGCTCACTCGGTCAAAATGAGGTCATGTGGAAATCATGGACTGGCCTCTGGTCAATAGCCGCCAGTTTATACACCCAGCAGAGCAATGTTTATGTGAATCTGTTTCTAACCATGCTATTTGTCATTTGGCTGACGATGTAACAACTCGTACACAGCTAATTTCACACCTAGTATAACCTTTTTTAATTTCACCTCAGTCTTGCACACTGGACCTTTTTAACCGCCGTTTCGACAGTAAGGAGATTCCAATTGAAAACTGCCACATGTGTTCTTTCACGTTTCAGTTTCTTATCTCTGTGTTCTTCAGAAATGTGAAACTGGCTGTTTTAGCTGGAGAATGAAACATTTTTAAGTTAGAAATAACAAGACAGTGTGGACACTCAAAGTGTTGTCAATGCAGAATGATGCTGTGCTGCACTTTCATATGAGCTGTGGTGATAAATGGCAATTTCACACGGAGCTGGAATCAAAGGCTGTGCACTTTAATATTCTGCCCGTCTGTGTGCGCTCTGACATGCACCACGCGATGTGACAGTGTGAAGTGGATGAAAGGCGAAGACGGTAAATATTTATGTCCACAAAATGAAAGATTTTAGGTGAATATATTTACATGGAATCATAAAATGGCTTCGATTCTCTCCAGGGGGGCGGGACTGTGATGGTTAGGCAACAAGTCAGTTTGACGCTTATTAAATTCATAGTCAGACAGATTTCACAGAATTTAATTTAAATTAATGAGATGTGCAGTATCGTTTAAAATGCGAGTGGAAGAAGAAGAACCACAGAGAAATATTACCGTAACTAGAAGATAATTAAAGGAACAGCGTATAGGATTGAATGAGATTTAGTGTTTGAGTTGCAGCTGAATATCCCTCACTTCACTATTCTCCTCTTAGCATGTTGGAAAGCTATATGGTTTCCTGCAGTTATCATTAAAACCCAAAAGGTGTTTATTTGTTATGTACTGGGCAACTGTAAGAACGTAGTGGTGCAACATGTTGGCCTCAGTAGTGAGAACCTGCTCATTTGGGCGGCGTGTGTGTATTTATGTATATAACCGCACGAACAGCATGTAAAATAATCAAATCAAAGCATGTAAAAAGGAATAATAGAGTGGTATAAATGTAATTTCCTCTTTATGGGCCCTAATAAAGGCAATCTTATCTTATTCTACAATCCTGAAAACAACACATTACAGGAAATGATGCGCTCATAGAGAAACATGAGTATAGTAAATATATAAATCATGTCTGACAATAGAAACGAAAATCATTTTGCCCAAATTCTATACACTGAACCTTTAAATGTGAAGACAGTGTATATAGAGGGAAGCACAGGGTTTGTCTACATGCCCTGGAAGGACATTACATTGTTTGTGTGAATCCATTCTCTACCATCAAAACAGTTTTGATCCATGATGTTATCAGATTGATTCCATAATGTGAAAATGAAGGGGTGACGGTGTCATCGATGCAGCGGCCCAATGCGGTTCTTTAAAAAGATACTGAATGTCAACTTTTCACTCAGCTGCACCGAGTCCCCTATTCAAGTGATTGATTGACTTAATGTATTGATTCAGTCAGCTGGAGTCGGGAGGATGAGGTGAGACATGCTGTGTTCAGGTAGCGCCTGTCCAATTTAGACCAGACTTGATTCACTGGAGCGGTTGAATTCTCCAATTAAAAATGTCACAGTCTCTGATTTTATGTCAAAGGAGTAACCGACAAATATTTTGCTGCTCGTTAATTTTGAAACTTCTGCTAGAAGACTCTTCACGCTCGTCTTTAAAGAACATGAACTTTTTGTTACAGTAGCCTAAATGAAACATGACCTCTGATATGACCTTTGACGTCACCTGGACTCATTAGGGGCATTTTAACAGATTTATCAAGAATAAAGTTTGTCAGATAAAGTAATCAATCAATCAATTCATTCCCAGCCTGGAGGCATGTTTGAAATATGCATTTCATGAAATTCAATTTGATATGGCAGGAAAATTATGATTTCAATCTGTGGTTGTACATATAATATAAACATATTATATTATGTTTATAATATAAACGTAACATTTGACTTACGTCAAACGTTTTTTGATTGTTGCCATTGTTGGAAAGATCCACTTTCTCGCCGTACAATTGTTACTTTTCTCTGTCGTGACTTCCACAGCTCTTTTTACTCACATCAAACCAAGCCAAGCTAACACACCGAAACATCTACATAAGGTTTGACTAAAACTTCCCCGGCCGTCCCTTGGCTCTCTCCGCGGATATGAGCTTTCCCTGAAAAATCCTCCCGATGCTGCGTGGCGTGGATTCACAGGATGGCAGCTGCAGGTGAACGCAAGCCCGCTTCGGTTTCAGTTCAGACAGAAGCGATCGTCTCTCACATAACATACTCACTGAACCATTGGCTTGCACCGGCTGTTTGTAGCCACCAAGCTCAAACAAAGCTAAACAAGCCCGCGGTCACAGCTATGGATTTTATTTTTCACTCCCAGTGGTGACGTGATTCCAAGAGACAAACCCATCAGCGTGTTGTGTCATCTTGGCTCGAAACACAAAAAAAAAACTGGGCTTTGAAATGAGGGCGATATCATCTGTTGGGACATCACACAGCTCTTGTGGATGTAGCAACCGCCGGAGGTAATTCACTCTTGCTGCTTTTACTCTGAAGAGGCAGAAAACAGAGTAACTGACTGAGATGAAACCGAACTTCCATCTGAATCCGTCTGTTCTCTTTGAAAACACTTTTAATCTCATCAGTTCAAATCCTCCTTATATCTGGATAGCATGCAGTTGTCCATGGCGCAAGATGGTGGCCGTCGTGTCCCAAAGACGAGAAGAAATGCGATTTCCACATGGAAAATGAAACTTGCTTCACCTATATGTTTGGTTTTTCGATCATATGCACGTAACAACGTGCATTTAAGAGCACAATAAACCATGACTTTGATTGGCAGGCAGACAAAATGGCATCTTACTGAAATTGAAGGCTCAAAACCTCAGGTCGTTCAATTACATTTGAAGGCCGTAACCATTTTACACCTTGGGAACATAACGATTACCCCGGGTCGGGAGGTTAAGCCTCGGCGTGAGATAACCGAGCCAATGTCCCTGTTGGGAGGTGCGAGTGAGTGAGCATCCGCTCTATGGCGGACAAATGTTTTTTCTGCATTACGCACGCACGCACCCACACCACCTAGAGGACAACAGAGTATGGCACAGCCATGTCACTTGAGCCATACAGGAGGTTTAAACGCATCTTACGCTGATTGCAGCTCAATCTCACGTCTGCTGGTTGATTCATATTTCAGATTCCATTTTCGCCATTGCTACCTGCGCAGGCAGTTCATCAAAATGGTTCCGCATTGGCAGAGAACACAGGAATGTGTGCATAGTGAGAGAGGAGGCTTCTGTCCTTGAAGAAGCAGTGTAATCATCACCACATGCAGAGTCAGAGTGATAATGTGTCAGCGCTGATTGTGGGCGCACATTTTATTGTGTCAGATGTCACACGTGAGTCATATCTTTACGACATGTCTTCTTTACGAAGGTGAAGGAGGGATACAGAGGTGTCTTGCGAAGGATCGAAATTCAGAAAATGTCAGCACATTTTGCACTTTAAAAAACCTGAGACAACAAAGAGCAAGCACTAAGGCAGGAGAGGAGACACACACACACACAAACACACACTCGTACAGTACATCAGCACAGATCTATAGAGCAGAAAAGACCATACCTGTGGCTCCACCACAGCTGGCATGTCCACTCCTCCGTGGACGGCCGGGGTAGAAAATCAAGCTGGCTGTCAGAGTGATTGCTGTCACTGCATAGTAACTCCATTATGATGCGTCACGTACGTCATGTTTTCACCTTCCCTGTCGTTTCCAGCGGCTCGTGGAAATGTTTACCGCATCACGGTTGAGCTGAGACACGGGGAGCCTTTAAGCAACGAGAGCTTATCCTAAGCTGCCAGGCCACAGTGGAAATAAAGGTTTGGCACGCCTAACATAAACATGCCGCCATTTCCGACATGCAAAAAGCCTCGTAGAGTAAATGACTCCCACCAATTGTTTTCACCCCTTTTTTGTAAACCGAACAAAAGCTGAGAAATGAAGTCGGCGGTACAAAAGGCCACGAGGGCTCTGGTGGCATGTGTTTGTCTTTCCCAGGAATCCTGGCGTTGTTGTCACTGTGTGTCATCGTCACACTGGTCTGTTTTGGCTGTTTAGTGTCACGTCAGGAGGGTGAGTGCAGCCACTGGAGCAAAGGTACATTAAACAATACAAGTACAGCCCCCCCTGCAAACACTGAAATACATTGCTTTAATTGTGAGACTGCTGGAAGAGGCTCACCACTGCTAATTGCAGCGGCTAAGAGGATTCTGTATCGACTCTGCAATTTGCGGATACCAGGAACAATATCTTGAGAGTGACTCATGCTTTATTCTCACACTAAGGAAATCGTTTTGCTTCACTGTTTAAAAAAGAAAAAAACAACCACAAGTATTTCAGTCCAAACCAGGCAAGGATGAATGAAGAAGTGATCGACAGACAGACGTGATTTCTATAGCACTAATGATGAAGCAGCAGCATTTTAAAGGAAATGTTTCCCAATCAAGGGCCGGCTGTGGCTTTACCGGAGTTGTCCTCCTGTAACCAGAAGGTTTTTGGTTCAATCCCAGCCTTACCCATCCCATATTTTGAAGTATGATTGTGTAAGATACTTAACCCCACATTCACCCTCGTTTGCCTCCATCTGCAGGAAAGATGTATCGGGGTCAGGTGCAATAGTACTTGGGTGGCAGCTGGTTCCCTTGTGTCCCAATAATAGATAATAGAATAGTATGCCTTTATTGTCATTATACACAATGTACAACGAGATTGAAGGACAACTCTGGTGGTGCTAAGAGGGAAACAACAGGGGTACCCTAAATATAAAGTCTATAAAAATCAAATTAAAAATAATAAAAATAAAAGCAGCAATGGATAAAAAAGTTTCCCCAATCATATTAAAACTGTACTCATTTCAGGTTTCAGCTGATGAAGAACTCTTACAGCAGACACATTGTTCTTTTCAATTCATTCCATCGATTTGTTCTAAATTCAATTTCACATTCACAGTTGACCATCTTGTACCTTTATCTGAATGGCCCATTATTTCGTGCACGGCTGACAAAGAAAATACCTCTAATGGAAAATATCTCCCCAAACTAAACTAAATGCAGGTGTTGATATTCGCTTCCCAGCCCCCCCCCCCCCCACCATCGCACCCCCCTCACCCTCTCTTCGTTCTCTTTGATCCGGCTCAGCTGGCGAACATCCCGCCTGCCTGCATACTGTACAAGTGTGAATCACCACATGACAATCACATGCTACATTAATGCCGTCACCTTCACCTGGGGTGAAGGCTTATCACAAAAAAAACAGAGGCAGAAAAGGTGTTGCTTGGTTCCTGAATGAATGAATGAATGAACGAATGAGGCAGATTTACTGAAAACATATTGTGTGGTGATAATAGCAGAGTTTATAATGGTGGCGATTGTGTCAGGATTCTGTTTTCACTCTATTAATTGTCCGCAGCTGTTTGTTATCACACAGTGAGACATGGATCCACAGTGAGGTCAAGACCCTGAGCACATACACTCATTTTAGATAATACATTGGTTTGATAATGTACTCCCACCTTCACACATTTAGCTAAAATGAAAACAAATAATAGAATTTTAAGGTGTAGCGTGTAGGGCTGACGTGAAATTAGTTCTTGTATTTAAGTATGAAATAATTATACTCGTGCTCATTTAAGTATATGATTATATTAATGGCTGTGGAATGAGCTTTTGAAATTTTATAATTAGACTAGCTCCTCTCCATGGAGATAGCATGGTATTACAATAGCCCAAAATGAATTCCTCATTATATAATAAGTGAAGACTAACATAGGTTTACATGCACACAACTGTGCAGCTTCCCCATGAGGGGCCACCAAATCCCACACGCTGTGCCTTTGCCATGTTTACCAAGTTTTCTTGATGATGATGATCAGGACTTTAGGAAACGGAATCCAGGTAAATCCCACGGCATCATTTTCACCGTGCTCTCTTGTGTTTTACTTTAATTGAGTTACACGGACTACTGAACAAGGTGTACTTTTTAAAACAGCCTCATTATAACGAGCCTTGAAAACAATTGACGCTTGATATGATAATGCTAAAAGCTACACTGGCAATATATCCGGACACCTTGAAGTGCTCCTGTCCTTGTTGAGCAAACGATCCGATTTCACTTCACTCCCACCACGTACGTTTGTGTACATGATTGGAATTGATTTTCCAGTTATGTCCTTATTTGGGGACAAATGAGGACACAATACAAAACAAAATGCATGTAGTCAAATGTGTCCTGGAACTCGAGGACACTTTGTGGTCGGATGCAATATAGGCCATATATCAGTCATGCTCAGCCCAAACTGGAAAAATATGATTATGAATAGTTTGTGACCCAATCTAACACCGTCTGCCTCAGAAGCTCTGGTGTTTAAAGTTCTGTTGAAATATTTCCATTTATATTGGCAGAAACGAAGCAAAGCACAACACAAGGGTTGTTTTTACGAGTGTGTAATGACCTCGGGTCTGCAGGTACTCCTATCAGAGGCTGTCATGTTGCATCGCCATGTTTTCAAAGTCGCCTTGAATGGAAAATAAAAAATCGTTTTATGATAAACGTGTGCTACCTTAGGTTCTCCTCCATGTTTAGAAGGGAAGTATGAGGTGAGAATTCCGTCCATTGGACCTTTCGTTTCATATCTTCCAGGTGATGCATCGCTTTCATGAACGAAAAGGTCAAATCTGTTACCAAACTATAGATCTTCTGTTGACTGCTACATTTGAAAGGGTTGCTCTTTGTTATGCAGAAACACAGATGTCCTATAGGTAACATTTGATTTGAACAGGTTGCACAAATGTTAATTTAGCACTTTTTGAGCATAAACCAGCACTTTTTTTTAATGACCCTTAGTCTACAGGCTGCCGGCGCCACAATAACCCTCATACCCAAATGAATGACACCACACAGCAGCAATAACATGCGATGACACGATGAAAAATCCAAAAGCTCAAATGAATCGGGTCCATTTTGTTGCTTCGCGATTCCGTTGTTGCGCCGCCTCGCGCTACACGTATTTGTCATCAATATTAATGGGCCGACTCGTGCTGAGAGAGATGCCTCGCAGGCTGAAGCGGCCGTCCTGTCACAGAGACTGAGGATGAGGCTGCGCTGCGAGGTCCACTCAGCTGTGACAGCCAGGGCATGAGGGACTGTGGATGGAGAGGACAGGGGGCCGTGGGGGTTGGCGGGGGGTGGTTGGGTAGGAGAGATGGACGTCTTATGTAGCAGCCATGATGGATGGATGGACTGATGGTGTGGATGGGTGTGTTTGTGCGCCTGGAGTGGTGCAGTGCCAGGGACACAGAGTTTTGTTAAGGCACCACGGGGGGCTATAGATCATTCAGTTTCCCTCCCCATGACCCAGAGGCCACTTTGTTGTCTGTGCTGTGGATCCGTGCATCGGGTTTATATTCCCACCTTCCCTTAGTTGTGAAGATGCAACACAAGTCATGTACATTCACATAGTGGAGAGATTGTGGGCGCATGCGTCCTATTGAGTTTCAATGATGGCTAAAGGCGATGTCACTAAATCAAACACATTAATTAACATGCGGTTTCATACTGGGACTTTAGGCAGATTGAGCTCAATTTAGAGCCATCTAGTGGTGAGGTTATGTGTTGCAGCTGGATTTTTTTGGCCCATTCTTGGCTACTGTAAACATCAAGTGGTGCAACAGGTGCAGAGAAGACCCGGTCCCAAGGTGCATTTTGAATTCATGAACACTACTATTACATTCAGGTCATATTTAACTCATATAAACACAAGTATAGATATTTTTTATTCCATTTATACCAATGGTACCCGGGGAAATGGAACATAATCACTTATGTCCGACATCAGCAAACTTTTAATTAGGTTTAATTGCCTTATATCTGAGGTCCTTGACATCTCGACACTTAGTCATGAATTAGAGCTTTGTCTTCTTCATATGCTCCGTCCTCCTCAGATTAAACCACATCTGGAGTTGTGAATGGAAGAGGGGCGGGTTCAGTGGAACACACACACACACACACACACACACGCACACACACACACTCTCCTCCTCTTGCTGCTGCTACTGCCGGAGGAGCTCACAGAGAAAAGCACAGTCAGACATGGAGCAGCAGCAGCTCTGAACACAGACACTCGCACACACTCTGTCTTTCCTCTCTCTCACACACACACACCTGCACACACACACACATTTTGTCTTATTTAACTGAGTATAAGAGTCTTGAATAAGAAAGTAAAAACAGGATGGAGGCTTCACACTTGGTTTTACTGCTGCTTTTGTACGGATATCTGCGAAAAGTAAGTCTGTGATTTATCACTGCAACAGCTTTTATCATTTCAATCGCGTTTTATTCTTTGTAGTTTATGGTCATTTTTGAATGTAAGACATACTTGGATTTCCTGTATTTATTTCAATATTTAAAAAAGAAACCCATCTTCCGTCTCTTTATCTGTAGTTGAATCAGAAACTTTGAGGGTGAAGTTACTTTTACCACAAAACTAATATCGTCTTTCAAATTACAAATCTTGTGTTTATCTGATGAGTGATAATTTGAAATAGATGGACATGACCAGATGTTTTCCTCCTTGATGTCCATTGCAGATGAAATGATAGATATTTCCATTGGCAAATTGGAAATGTAATGTTAAATAATTTGATTTCTGTTTTATTCAGCTAATAATCAACTTTTATTCAGAAATCAATATATTTATCATCTGAGAAAGAGTCCTTTATATTTACAATGCTCTTCTCTGTCCGTTCTCGTGTTTTGACATTACAGCCCATTACTGACTACATGCAATGTCACCACTAGATATCACTAAATCTTACATTTAGAATTTTTTTTGCATTGTATTGTAATGTTGACTATCAAGTCATCTGTGGATCACCTGTAAAGCTCTATGAAGATATGAACCCGCTCTAGGACGAATAGTTCTATTTTGAGTTATAAAAGTATTCTTTTCAGTGCTCGGACGACATCAAATTGGTCTCCTCTGACTCATTTGCAGCTGCTGATTCTGCATCTCTCTCCATGTTGTCTGATCGGGGCTGTGCGCAGTGAAAAGAGCAGCTTTAAATCCAGGACTTTGCAGCAAACAGTTGTTTCTCTGTGGGCTCGGATAATTGGATGGAAGCGCTCGGAGCGCAGCCACGTGGTGATATGTCACCTCTCAGAGACGCCATGCCGCCGTGTGAGGTGTCCGTTGCGGGTGATGGATTCACCCGCCTTCCCCTCGTCTGTGTTTGCAGTGACATATTTACTGCAGCACTTACGATGCATGTCAGGAGTTAATAGGTCAGGGAAGGTGAAGGTGCACTAAAAGCACCTGGCTGACATCAACACGTACGACCTTTTTCATTTTGGAGAGGTTTAATGCACGTTCAAGAATGTCCGATGTGTTTTGCTGGTTCCGGAAAGAGATGTCTTTTCTCCATCAGGTGGCCCATCTGCAAAATCACAGATAAGGATGTTGTAATGGCAGAAACATGTCAGAGGAAGTCATATAAATGTGAGGGGCCCTGAGGTTTCCAGAATTCAAAAATGCTTTAGGTAGATCTTAGTTGTTCAAAGCTCTTCCCGGGCAGAATCGGCTGTTACTCTTAAAAAAAATACCATGTCCTCCTCACTCCCCTGACAAGACGCCCGGCCCACCCTCAGGCACCGAGAGACCCGACCACATACGTCAGTGATGACAGATTTTACTGGCTCTTGTAGGCTCTGGCGTGGAGCACATTTAATGGTTT
Source organism: Chascanopsetta lugubris (assembly GCA_016785325.1). Lineage (NCBI taxonomy): Eukaryota > Metazoa > Chordata > Actinopteri > Pleuronectiformes > Bothidae > Chascanopsetta > Chascanopsetta lugubris. The sequence goes on along the minus strand of JAFBJT010054890.1, from coordinate 31,448 downwards.
GTCATTGTAGCCCTGCTGTGCCACAATTGTGTCCTCACCACAGTCCTGGGTGGCTGCGTCTGCACACTAACACACCATGACATGTTAAATGAACATATCTGCGAAGGTAATGTGGTGTTGTGAGGGGCACTAAATCCCATATGTGGTAAAAAAAATAAAAATAAATTGGTGTTTAAAATTCATCGTTATGAGTTTAACACAATGTAGGTGGAGGAGGAGGAGGAGGGGGCGGAGGAGATGATGCAGGGGGACAGAGGGTGGGTGATAATGGCTTCTTTTTCTTGTCTCCTTCAAAAGGAAGCGGCGAGATATGGGGGATGCTTATTTTTAATTTACACATTTGACATTTCGAACGTAGCAGTTGCATTCAGTGGAACCCATAGGGAAGCATCAGTAATCATTAGAATGCACAAGGTGGTACTGTAACAACATGGCAGCCGATAGAGAGAGAGAGAGAGAGAGAGAGAGAGAGAGAGAGAGAGAGAGAGAGAGAGAGAGAGAGAGAGAGAGAGAGAGAGAGAGAGAGAGAGAGAGAGGAGAGAGAGAGAGAGAGAGAGAGAGAGAGAGAGAGAGAGAGAGAGAGAGAGAGAGAGAGAGATGTAAAGAACTAATTCTCAAGTCTCTCATCCAGGTTATTCAACACTCGTGAAATAATTATTAGGTTAGTTATTCAATACTTTCATTATGATGATAGAAATTAATTAATGCAATAGACACGGCGATAATGACACAAAATCAATGAATAAAGGTAAATGTTAAGTCAGCTACTTGTCACGTGCACATTTCTGAAGTGATACATGACATTTTGATCCAAAGGCAATGAAATGAAAAGATGAGAATAGATGATACAGCACAGTATGAATTATAATAATGCACCAAAGAAATAACCCATTTTTTTCTTCTTCACAATTTTCTAATGAAGCCTTGGCGACCCTTGGTGCCCCCCTTGCGTGCAAAAGTGGATTGTGAAATGAGAAAGTGCTGCGTTAAGAAAAACTGTATGAATGTGTTTGTATGATAAACTATCTGTAGTGGTCATCAGGGCTGGAAAAGCACTGTAGTATATGAGTACAAATGATGCGTTTACCATTCAGAACCTAGCTTTCAGTCATGAAAACCAGTGGCATTTGCTCCTATAGGAACAGCCATGTTACCACTGCTATATTTTATACAGTAGCTCAAAATGCACAAACTCGACACAGGATGACCTGCGGCTGGTATAAACAGATAAATCCAATAATGATAATACAAATAATAACTCATAATTCAAGGGATTATTATACACTCATACATACATTTGCATAATCATATGTTCCATTGCTGTCAATTGAATCGAAATCATACACAATGGATGTATGTATGTCTGTACATGTGGACAGTATTTTGAGCGCCATCTGGTGGTTGGCTGCAAGTCAAAATCCTCACCTCCCTCCTATGAGGAGATTAGACAAAATATCATAGTTTATAGGTGGTTTCTGTCATTTTGAGTTCACTTCGTCACGTGTCCGTTTTTTCGATAACTTTGGTTTTATTTACTTATTTAATGCTGTAAGATATGATTGACAGCTGAGACTGACTTCTGACTGGTCAAGTCCATGTATAGAATAGAATTATATTCTTATTATATACTATACTACTACTTACAAAGACATGTGTTTGTGCACCTTTCGTCTCATAATGATTTTGTTATGGGCAGTGACTTTACATCATCTCATTGCATGTTTTAAGTAGTCGTATTCACTAAAGCAGTAAAGATGCTGCTAGTACTGCTGTCTGTGAATTCTTCAACTCTACCTGTGTGATCTTTACATCATCGCCAACAGACACTTAGAGCTGAGGTCGCCCGATGAATCACCGCCTAACATTAAAACAGCTGGGCTAATGTGTGCTGATGTAAACAAACGATGAGGCTGATACTCTGCATGGAAGCGCAGGACAGAGGATAAACACACCACTAGGCTCTGAGCGGCCTCACCTCACACAGACACTGGTCTAACTTTCCCAGCGGCTCTTCTCATTTAAAAAAAAAATTTGACTCTGTTCTGGTAATAAAACAAAGACAGGACCAGCTGCCAGGCTGAAAGACAACAATCCCTAAAACATTCCGCCGGTGCTTGTGATGAGCTCGGTGCTGCAGCAAACCATCAGCACTGGCCTGTATTCATGTAGTGCTCTGCCCATGGAGACAGTGACTGTCTGTGTGAGAGACCCTGAGGCTTCAGAAGTCCAATTATCAATTACTTAGTTTGGGATTGACTTTTGATTTATGGTCTGAAGCAACAACCTCCACAGCTTGACTTTAGGTATTGAGGATGTTTTTGTGGAATGTTAATTTGTGGACACTATATACTTGGGTCCCTTGTTTTAAACTTCAGCATTAATCAATGTCTGGGTGCTTTCCCTTTGTCTTGTGTTTTCTTATAGATTAGGAAATTTACACTTAATTCGGCCAGTCTCATAAATCACATGCTCTGACCACTTTATCATGATCCTCACTGTGTGTTCTGGCCCGATTCAGAATGGGGCTATTCTTTCTGTGAACTAATAAGTGTGTTTCTTCCAACAAAGAGAGTGTAATCCTATAAACATCAGGGACAGATTATTTGATCTATTCTGGTTTCCAGCCTGATGGGAAACTTTGTTTCAGTCTTTCTTTGTTTATGGAGAACAAGTGGTTTATTGTCTCTCATTCGCATGTACTTAAATCAGGTAAATGCAAAACAGAGCACGACTAAACTAACTTAACAAAGTAATGTAACAAAGTAACATGAAGTAAGATAACGTATATGAAACATATCATTACAGAACATAAGACAAAATATAGAGATGATCCATCAGTGCGGGATAACCTCACGAGATATTATGATCCGTATCTTGATGTTAATCTAGTCTATCTGTAAATTCACCATGATACTCAGACATGAGCTTTCCATCAGAGGAGCTTGCATCTGGAAATCCTTTCCCAAACATTCCATGGCTATGTTGCCGGTCTTTCAATTTGTCAGCGATCACAGTTGAGGTTACCGAAGGGTCTGGCAACAGGAGAGTTCCTCATGTGTCCATGTTGCTGCGCTCAGATAATGTCAGTGGATTAATCTCCTGCCTCCCAGCCACCACTGCTGCTATTACTGCAGGACACGTCGGATATTCCTTGGTGATCGGTCACAGGGAAAGATTCCTGTCTGCAGACTTGTGTGGATTATGATTGTGTTCGCAGAACCTCACGGGGGCAGAGACTGAGTGGGGGGGATAAGTAAAGATTATGATGCGGATATGTGCCGATGGAGATACTTTTATCTCTTATTTCCATGTATGTTATTACCCCTGAGGTCAGCAGAGTCTGGAACATTGATGCAGTGTTTGCTGTTGTGATTGCTTTGATGTTAACAGTTGCTCATTGACTGTGATGATTAGCTGCAGCCGGGCGGCACAGTTTAGTTGAACTATCACGCAAAGCGTGTTTTTTTATACATCACAGAGAAGTCCGATCTCTGACGGAGGTTTTCAGATTTCCATATCAAACACGTATAGATTGGATTTGGGGATCTTGAATGGCCCCACAGGTTTTCCTAGGTTCCATGACATGGTGCTTCAAAGGGAGGGTGCGGTGAAGGGGGGTGTCCAGGTGCGAGGTCGGGCTTCAGTAGTTTCCACATATTAAGACCACTCCCTGACTGAGTGAGGAGATGCATGATCTGCTTCCTGCACGTCATGACACGTTAGTGCTAATGTGATCATGTGCTGCTAAATATTCCTGTACTATCACACATCACACGTCAGCTTTCATCTATTAACTTCATGTTAACACGCGTTCATTGTGCCTCATTACGCCGAGTCATTATTAGAGCGCTCGACGCTCTGACATGCTTTTCCGTGAGTTTGCTGTAGAACGGAGGTTTCGATGTTGATATGTGAGTGTATATACCGTCTCCTCACTTCTGGTTTAATAAAGTGCTGTGTTGAGAGCTCGGGTGTTGGTGGGTGATGGATGAGGATGATTTCACGAACGACAGCGCCGGGCTGGTCGGGGCTCACGAGGAGACAAAGACGTCTGCAACAACCAATTAGAGAGCATGAGTTGTACAGTTGTAAATGTAGCTTCACCCCTCACACGCTGGCCTTGACTGCCTCCTTTCAAGTACATATCATCAAATAATGATGAAGCTCTTATTTTTGCTGCGAATTCCAAATGATCTTCTCTCTCTCCCTCTCTCTCTCTTTCTCTCTCTATCGCTTCTGACCTTCTTCAGCTCTTCGCTCATCTTACACATTTCCATTGACCCGCCGGCTCTCCACCAGCGGCTGTCAACACACATTTTTCAGCCTTCAGTTGACACAGATGAACAATTGCACTAGATTACCCACTGGCTCTCTCTCCTCTCTGCTTCCTCTAATCCATTTGCATGATAGCATCTGTTTTGGCCGGCGAGAAGGAGCTGGGTTTGAAATTCAGATGTCGTCCAAGACGACATGGATGTGCTCCATTTTCCAAGAACCCTCTAACACAAGGTTATGAACAGTCAAGGATTTATGTACAAATCAGTGCAGTTTTATTGTCCACCATTTAAACACTGTCCACCACTCCAGCTCCTGTTTTCAATCTGTGGAGGTGACACCCCTCCAGTACAGAAAAGCCCAGACTGCTCGAATTGGCCCCAGTCTCTACTCACTGCTCAAGGGCCCTCAGCTAATATAGGAAGTATCTATCACGCACACAGTGATGTCAGAGATAATTGTTAATAAGTGTTTATTGTCATACAGATCGTCCCCCTCTGCCCACACACACAGAACATCCATACAACTAATATCCATACATTTATTTTATTTGTATTCCATTTCATGATTGAAATGCTGGAGTTCTTGTGAAATGCTATTTTTCTTTTATGTTGAGGAAAAAAATGGAAATCAGAAATAGAAAGCGTTATGAAAAGTGGTCGTATTCTGAGGGGAGGGAGATGGGGAATTCTCCTTTGGCGTTATTACGTCGCTATCTTGGCTCCCATATACCAGCTAATCCCCTTGTCCAAGATGGAAGCCAATCTTCCAGTCACTTCACACAGACATGCAATAACTATACCAAAGATGTTTCCTTGCACACATCCACTCTTCAGCTTCTCTCAGCAAAGAGCTGACGGAAGCATATTTAATCCCCGATGCCTCATTGAGCTTCTCACCTCTTCCACAGGTGCTGTCGGTGCAGATGTGCGATGTGGTGAACGAGATTGAGCTGGAGAGGGAGCGCTGCCAGAACACCACCTCTGGGAACGTCACCTCAGGTCATTCTCCCAAATTCATTTTCCAAATTCATTTTCCCTTTTTCTCTCTCTCTCTTCCACTCTCTGACTGTTTAGAGGCTATTTGGAGAAAATAGGAAATGACTGGAGTAAATAAATAGGAAGATATAAGGTGATGCTATGTGAGAGTTTTCTGATAGAGGACCATTAGAGTCATACCTCAGAGTTTCCACAGACACGGGTGAATGTATTACCCCGAGTGTGTATCACCCTGAACTCTCAAAGTCACTCAAAAGTTCTAGAAAAGTCACTTTTAATGTCTCAACGAGGTAAAACCAGGTTAAAGATGCAGCATGAGGGGAAGTGTATGTGCATCAAAATGCATGTATTCCACCTCTTACTCAGATTCACGCTGCAGATTTGGTGCGAGTCAGGCTTTTCAATGATTATTCTCATTTCAGATGGCTGGCATGAATCAGTCCATAGAATAGATTCACATAGGAGTCATTGGGGGAAAAAAATGATAACACCAGAGAAAAGCCAAGGATCGTCTGAATGTATAGGTTTTCTTTCTTGCTGAATCCATCATGTGTTTCCATACAGTGCTTTAACTCCCTGGCCAATCATGAAGGCTGATATTCAGCATTTTACTGATTTTCTCCATCAATGTTTTATTTCAATAATAATTGATTAAGTTAACCAATGACAAAGTTTGCTTCATTGCTGCAGCTTTGTCTCCCCCCTGTTCTGTTTTCATTCCCAGCTCCACTTCATTTTATGTCTCATGAAAGAGAACATGAATACATTCAACATATAAACGCAATTTCTGTATTCAATCTTCAAATCTCTATCAACACAACTGGAAATGATTGCACCTAAATCTTACATCGAACATTTTAAAGTCATGAAAAAAGATTATCAATCATTATTGACCTCTAGTAAAGGCAGCCAATCAGATTTTCCACATTGGAGTAGACAACATGTGGTTCAACCAAATAAGACTAAACTCTACATGTGAACTATCCTGCCCCATGACCTTAAAAATGCTTAGAGAATTGGATCTGTTTTGGATACAACACTTATATTTACCCTTATGTGAGTCAAAGTCACCTCTCGTGCAGCTCTCGTGGCTCTGTGTATGAAGTGAATATAACATTAACGGCATAAACAGCTGTCCTCCTTATCTCTCCAGCGACCCTCATTTCTCAACTTCCCTAACTGCTTCCTCCACAGGAAGGTGCTGGAAACTGTGCTCAGAGGTCACGTCCCAATAAACGAGTTAGCAGAGTGAGGACACATACATTCAGATATAGCATGTAAAATGTAGACACGGTCCAGCTGGGAAACAGAAACTGGACAGAAACAGAATCATGGTTTCCAGATTTAAAGTTCCATTATGTAAGATTTACGACTTTACCTTAGAATGGGCCATGTGTCTTGTATCAGAGCAGATCCTCCCACATAGAAACCAATGCAGACAACAGAAGGTCCTCCTCTAAAAATGCAAAATGGGATATAGAGTAAGTGAATTGATATTTAGTACACTGCAATCTGTAACTTCACCACTAGTCTCCACTAAATCCCACATACTGAACCTTGAAAACAACGTCAGCCTCTGAGGTTGAGGAAAGTGTTTGTTTCAAAATAAAAGCTTGTATCTTTCATTTCAAACATTAAACAAAGGACAACCTGAGTTGAGCTAAGGCCGACTAAACTAAATTATCTAGGTTTTTCTTATCTATGGCATGTCTGTAAATTAGCCCTGGTATATACAGTTTGTCAGAGGAGACTAAACATCCAGTGATAGGGATGGTTCAACTTTCATGTTTTTATCCTGGTGGAAGCAAAACTGGAAAAGTGCAATAAAACTAAAGAGTAAGTGCACAGGTAACTGAAAGGAACAGGGAAAGAAAAAAAATAGGAAGGTACAAAATTGTTGAAATACAAGGACACCGATGCCGGGCGAGTACATCTCTTTGTCTTCTGCTGTCACTGAACAGCTTTAGAAAACGAGTGACAAACCATCCAGTTCTTCATTGACTGATAAAAGTCAATACATTGTATTTTTCTCGTATCTCTGCAGCCAGACATCAGTGTTGAAACGTCTCTATCGATTCTTGGCGTCAATAACATTCATACCTCATCTCGTTTTTTTTTTTTACCCCAAGTGTCGCCCCCTTCTGGAGTAAATGTCACATAACTAAATTCTAACCGTAAATCACATAAACGCCGTTATTGGACCGCAGCTTCTGCACGGCACAGATATCGATCGTGTCACGGATGTCGTGTTAAGCTCATGAATACATGGTGACACGGCGCGTGTCTGTATGTGTCAGCGTGTGACAACGTGAATGATTCCGTGTTCTAATTTCCCGGCAGGATGCCAAGGAACATGGGACATCATCGCCTGTTGGCCGTCAGCCAGGGTGGGAGAGGTCGTCACGATAACCTGCCCCACGTACTTCAGCTACTTCAGCGACCAACACAAAGGTAGAATAATCATACTTCTGGGACTGTGGATGTGAGAAACACACACACCCATCACCTGAGTTGCTTACTCTTTGAGAGGAGTAGTAGACGAGGTGTTCCAGCAGCCTCCAGAAGTGACACCCATACAACCCACTGGTGGTGGTTTGACTCCTTTGAATTAAATCAAGCTGCACCAGTATGCATATCATCACACGCTCCAGGTCTTTCTTGGCTCACGACTCGACCATCTGCAAAGTCTCATTGGAATCCACAGAGGTAATTTGTGTAATGTATTGTCTTCATATCTGCATGTGTGTGTGAACTGTGGGAAGAAGGTGAAGTATCTATCAGACACAAAAGAATATGCAGAACTCTTACCTATAAACCTATAACCTAATCACTGAAGCGCAGTGCCACTGATTCTAAACACTAACTGATGACTACATGTGAAAGAATATGACGAGCATTTTCCTCCATTGGCTCCAGGCTGGCCAACACATTTCTATGTTACTGTTATTGATTTGAATTCATGGTCATTTGGCTGTATTTTGACATTTATTACAAGCAGTTGTTGACACAATTTAAGGACAAGCGGAAACAAAACAAATTTCTGGACTTACTATAATTGGATTTTGCGTACAGTCAAGCCCTCTGCATGATGAGATGTCTTGTTTGAATGCAAAATGGACATTTCAAAGTCATTAAAGTTGTTTGGTCATCACATGAGAGACCATGCAGAGTGGATGTAGACTCATGAGCCTCATGAAGAGGTTCATTATAGTCTCATTCTTTGGTGGTCGAATCTGGAAAATTGTAAAGCGAGAAACAAAAGCACCTCTCCAACAACTTCAAAGACAAAGTTGTTCCATCAAGTGTTGACAGGGTGGGCTAATGTGCGATGTGTATCGAATGGAGAGCGGTAGTTGCCCAGGTTCCTCGGTCCTGTAAACAGAGTGTAGTGTTTACACGAGCTGAAGGAAGGGGTGGATTGTAAGGGGGCACGTAATAACAAGAGCAGGGTCTGAGAAAACAAGCAGATCAGCCTTCAAACTTTGCTTTGGAACCGGATTCAAGCATCTGACAGACACGGAGAGGAGGAAGGATTCCCAAACACCAGATAAGAAAGAGAAACAAGATCAACTTGGGTTTATTTTGTGCAGCGATCATGAGAGAACAGGCTTCTGGGAACAGAACAAAGACTAACTAACGATGGACATAGTAGCCGCCGTGACGTCACCCATAGGTTTGTGTGTTTATGCTCATGCCGCAACCTTTGCCCTTAATTATGCACAATCCCAGACCTCAATAGAATGAGAACCCTCTTCCTCTGCCTAGTGGTTCTGTCAATAGAAGTAAATGAGCTCATCAGGGCCGGGAGGTCAGAATGAACAGCGAGGGGATGGATTACAGGGTATTACAGACGGCCGTACAAGAGGAGCAGGTGAAATAGCTGGAGGTAAAAGGGCCCAAGGTGTTGAAAAGAGGAAATGGATATCCATCAGCAGCCATTTGAAAATAACTCTGAGAGGCAGAGAGAGAGGGTCTGAAGGAGACGCTCAGGTCAGGAAACAACCGGTGTTCCTGCTGATCTGAAGCATCACGTACCACCAAGGCACTGCAGTGATGAAGGCTTGACAAAATAACACAATATGTTGCAGAGGGTTATGTTGGAAATGTCTGGGAGCTCGAACTGTAGAACAAGTCTTACATGTAAAACAGAACAAAATGCACCAAGTATTAGCAGTAGCCTAAGGGCTTTGTATAGGCAGCCGGAGGACAATAATACAATTTGATAAAAAAATTTAAATATTGTAGAAAGTCTTCAAGGGGGAAGAATATTAATGTAAATATCACAGAATACAACTGTTAATGCTCAATGTTTTGGGGTTTTGACTCGTAATTAGGATTTAGAATACTTTGTCACATTTGTGCCATGAAGAATAGAAATATACATATTAAAAATGGAGGTTTTCATGTATTTTTACTTTGAATACAAGGTTGCTTTGACTGTTTATCACACAGAGTTGTAAGCAAATTAACTCACTATCAACAACTTTTTGGTCCTCTTTGACGTGGATCTAACTTGGCTTAGAATTTGTGCATAGTCCTCTCAGGCCAGGGGTCTGAGGGGAAACTAATTGGAGTGATTTGAAAAAGCTTTCAGCTCTGAATCTTTAGCAGATGAAGCTCAAGCTCTTAATAGGTAGGTATAACCTTTTACTTCTAAACCTGGAGACTGTCTGTCAGACTGTGCAGGGTTGGATGTTCTGCAAATTGAGGTAAATGACATTTTCTAATGAAAATCCTCTCACGCTCTTCCCTCTTCACTTTCATACACAGAAGGTAGAACATATTCATGACCTTTACTTCATACTGAGCTGCAGCCTCTATTTTTATTTTTTTGCTTGTGCCTGTTAACTCTGTCTCCATCTCCATCCTTTGTGACTGTTTGAGCTTTGAAAAGAAACAACTATTGCTAGTATACTAAGTAATCCCTCCAGACCAACTCTTTTTAGTCCACAGAGAAGTTGTGTTGATCACAAGAGTTTCCTGAATACTTTATTTCTGTGGGGTCAGGGACACGCTCGCTGCTCGTTATCATAACCACCGCTGAAGGAGCTCAGATATCCATATCCAGTGATACAGACTCACACATAGTGCATCTGAAGGTGCTTTCACAAACACATTGAAATCTGAATGTCTTTGCTCACGTCTGCAAGAGAGAGCATTGTGGGTGTTTCACAAAACTTGTCCTGTCAGCCAGCTGAAAAGGAGGATCCATACTCTACCAACAAAGATGAAAACCAAATTTGATCACTTTTAGTTTAAACAGACTTAATAGAGATTGTGCACATGCGAGAATCACATTTGGACTTTGGAAACGACTGAAAAAATGTGTACATTTTTGATTCCAGACTCGATTATCTTTTCCAGCCAGTGATGGGACTTAACATCCGCAGGGCTGCCAGCACAGAATCACAACAGCTACGAGAGCTGTAATTTCAGATTCATGCATGTTGGACATTAGTCTGTCTTTCCTCACTTTCCACCTTTACATGTGGAAAGTGGTTTCTCTGAGCCTGGGGGCTCATACGTCACCATGGAAACGGTCTACTCCTAAAATTGAATTGAATATTTGTAGTATATGCGAATGAGTGTTCTAGAAAACCTGTTGCGAACATGAGTTGCCTCTTAAAATCTCCAGGATGCAATGCAAAGATCGGCCAGAATTGACTGGAGGCAATGTGGAAGATCGTCTCTTTGAATCTTACGAGTACAAATTTGTGTCTTTTTGTTCCTTCTTTCTTTCATCTTCGCTCTCATTCATCCCGCTTTCTCTCTGACTCACTATTTCACCATTTTGACATTTTCCGGGTGAAGAGGACACTTCAACAGTCTGACTGAAATGACCTGAGAGCAGCACACCATGACACGTCTGACTCTATCTATCCATCTATCCAACTTTCATCCATGCATCCATACATACACCCACCCACCCACCCATCCATCCATCCTTAAGTATGATTGTAGCTGAAGACTCCCCGTGTAGACCCAGACAACTTGTTGTCTCAGGTGACCATGACTGTTCTCAGCTGGGTCATTTCCTCTTCGCTCTGTAAATGGCTTCCGCTGTGGCTAACAACAGAGCTCCTCTTACCTTTTGTTCAGTGGCTCATGAGATGATGCAGTAACAGCCGCCTGCATCAGGACCCGCGTCACCACTCCTCCGGCAGTAATGGAACTCTTAGCCGAGCCGGTGCAGGAGCCTCTGACATTTCTCCGACCGATGTCGTGGGCTCCTCTCAGCTTAGGTAATGGAAATATAAAGATCGAATAAAAAGATGATCCTATTCGTTCAGATAATAAAAAGTAATTTTATCTTACAGCCATTGACTATCGACTATATCAAATTCATTGAAAAACAGACTTGATATACGACTGTAAACCAGTGAAAAGGTCTTTTATTTCTGCCTACACTACTGCTTGAATGTATGACGTTATCACCATTTGTTGTCACAAATGCGTCAATGCTTTAAAAGCTTGCTTCGCTGGGGTAAAGCTGATGGAAATATCAATGCCACCGCAGATAACCATGTCAAGTGGGCGAAGGCCTTCACGTCCTAGTCTCATGCCATTTAATCAGAGGACGTCCATACGTAGAGCTTCACTGCTGCACATAACAAAGACGTGGTTCTAATCTATGGTCAGACTTTAAAAATACATTGAACCTTTGAATGTGAAACAGCCTTGAGTTCAGGTGCAGCTGCTTTGATTTCAGCTGCCTCTCCTCCTCTCTCTCTCTCTTTCCATACCTGTGTGCAATATTCAACAAAGTGGCAATAAATCTGTTGAAAGGATTAGTGGTGCATCATCCAGAGTCCACAGGCTTGAGAAATGACTTTACCTCTACTTGAGTCAATGTTTCATTCTGGCTCCTCAGGCGAATTGTGCCCATGCGTTCCCTCAGCACCATTTCCTAAAACTTCTGAAACGTAGTGTGGTGACAGCAGAGGAAGGGTGCTGATTTAATTAGACTGATGCTGTGTGTGTGTGTGTGTGTGTGTGTGTGTGTGTGTGTGTGTGTGTG
>JAFBJT010054890.1:0-17763 GCA_016785325.1 Chascanopsetta lugubris | reverse complement strand
CACTGACATGTGTAGTCAGAGAGAGAGAGAGAGAGAGAGAGAGAGAGAGGGCGATCGAGTAAGAAGCAGACAGAGAGAGATGTAAAGTTATATTTGAGTCAGATGTAATAGCTGTAATTATATTGCCGATATGGAAGGCCTGAGTCTAGGTCTGCCGTCTGTGTGTGTGTGTGTGTGTGTGTGTGTGTGTGTGTGTGTGTGTGTGTGTGTGTGTGTGTGTGAGCAAGCGCGAGGCAAATCCAAAGTATGCAGAGGAATGGATTCAACGGATAAGAGCTAACATCATCTCTGCAGGATTCTTTATACACTACTACATCACTGGCAGAAACCTTGACATTTCAGTCATATGACCTTTCTCTGACTGAGCGGCGTTTCATACACATGCTCCCTCTGCTTCATTTGCTCCTATACACACAGCTGATTACCTGCACATGATAACATTTGGTCGTAATGGGCCGGCTTTACAGGCAGCGAGCAACTCGACTGTCGGTCACATTGATCCAAACTGAACTGCTGATGCCCCATAAATTAATCAACCGTGAATAAATTCCAATAATAAATGAGATAAAGGTCTCACACTCCCTTAATGCATCTCTGCAACAAAGTTTTTATTGCGGGTTACCAGAAAGTAGATTATTTCTTGTTTTAAGAAATAGTTCTACAGCACCATGTTTAACGAGAAGCAACAAAGATTTTTATGAATTAACATTTTGATTAAATAACGAATTATTGAATGAGTCATGTTATGCTTTTTCCACATTTTCTTGTCCTTGTTGGAGTATGATACTCCATTGTTCGAATCCTAAATATGCAAAAGACAATCAACTCAAAAGGTTATCGAGTTTGCAAAACGCAAACATCACACAATATTTAAGAACTATGCTCCAATCCACTGTATTGAATCTACCCACGCTGGTGGAGGGACGAGGCCTGGGATGGGGAAGAACTGTTCACAGTTCAGAGACGTTCAGATTAAAATGCAAATGTGATGAGAAATTACCGCAGCGCTCAGGGAGTGTAAACCTCTATTCTGCTAAGCACTCTGGGATCATTATCAAGATCAACTTTCCCTGCTCCCACATATTGGCACTCAACATCTTGCTTGGATACAAATGTGCAAAAAGATAACTATGTTCTTCCCGAACCTCCAAAGCCTTATACAGCATGTGTGCGTTCCTCTACCCTATATTTCCTATCATGCACCTTCTTCTACATTTCTATCTAAAAGAACCAGACCGTGACATAATGGATTGTTTGGCTTTAGTGGAGACATGCTTCCATCCTCTCCAGAGAATGTCAATGCATTCTCACAAATGTTCCCACGTCTGTAGAATATAGAGACGAGTGACAAGGTACCGATCGGAATGTCAATACGTGTAATCGTCAAATGCTTCTCTGCGGCTTCAGATAATGCACGAGTCAATAAGGGCACATTAGTGTGAGAGATCTGCGCCGTCCGAAGTGTTGGAGCTCCTCAGTTGGAGATTTCAAGGACAAAGCCACGCCAGAACATGGCCCTCACTTGTGAGCAGATGAAAGATGGTGACCTTCCGTGTGTTTTTATGAGCGTTGAACCTTGCACATTCCCCACCGTGGGATAAATAAGTTATCTTATCTTATCTTTTCTTCTCCTTCCTCCCCAGGTAACCTCTCCAAAACCTGCACAGAATCCGGCTGGACCGAGATGAGGCCTATCGACATCGCAGTGAACTGTGGATACAACCTGAACAGCACCAACGATGATGTGAGTAGAACGTCCGTGGTCGATTGGAGCCGGCACGGCCGATACTCAGCGGGGCTGAAGTGAGTGAAGTGAGAGTCTCTCAGGGAGGAAGAAAAGAGACTGAGCTCATCCAGTTAGGGTTTCATCCAGTAGGCGGTGACATCAATCACCATTTTAAAAGTCTTCATAATTCAGAGAATTTCCCAATTGTTTTTTTAATTCTTATTTTTATCCAGGGCAAGTTTTTCTGGCAAGTCAAGATCGGCTACACCATCGGACACAGTGTTTCCCTCGTCTCTCTCATCACGGCCATCGTGATCCTCTGCATCTTCAGGTACGCTGGGATATAAGTCTAAAGGATATCAAACAAATCTTACATTTGGCTGTTTATACGCTTAATATTCAGATTTTTACATGACATTATAGTTGCATTAATTTACTAATTCATTACATGTAATGAACACAATCTCGCATGACAAATAGAAACATTTAAAAGCAATCAAAAGCAGCATCAACATTTATAAGTACAGAACAGAAAATAATCCGAAGCCAAGACTGATATATGGCATGATATGAAACAAATTAGTAAAAGCTAAAAACATATATGTAGAATAGATATGCAAATAATGAAAAAGCTATTTTTGTTCTTTACATCCTTTTTCTCCCTGTCACTCCGATGACTCCACACATCTCAGCTTATGCTCAGAGCCTTTGAAACCATCTTTGCTTCCAGCCTCTGCTCAGGAACTCTATTTATCTAAACTCTTTAAACTCAAAGTATGTTCCAGGACTTGGTGAGCTCCTTTTAGGAATTAGGATAAAAAAACAGAGAGGATGAATAAGAGAGTGATGCAGAAATGTCAAAGACATTATTCCAGTCGTGTGACATGATATCAAAAAACATTTCATTGTCAAACATCAGAGACCATGCAGCCTCACATCTGGAGGCTTAATGAAAGACGGCTGTGTGAACAGAGGGAACTGTCTCTTGAAGTTGGACAGCAGCCGTGACATGGAGATAAGACATGTGAAATACAGTGCTGCTGTTCTGTTCCTCAATCAACATCAATACAGACACGAGTAGAAAATCATGACATGCACTAGAAACATGAAAAAGTGCATCAGTCACAAAACAATACTTGCAATGTCAGCAGATATGTTTATTTAGACTTTAGTGCATTAACTGAATAAATTTTACTTAGTGAAAGGTCAAAGTTCACGGTTAAGGTCACCTCACAGAAACATTTCACTTTAACAATACCCAAAGGCAGCCCTTTAAACCCGGTACAAACGTCCTCATGGGCTCACTTCGATCAGTGGGGGTCACGCTGTCGCAGTTCTCTGTCGACAGATCAATCCCATCAATCCTTTGAATTTTACTTATGTATGATGAGATTTGCTGTAAACATTCACTGGCCTCATTGGTTGATTGATTGATTATATGTCAGAGATCCAGGTCATGGTGACCTCATGTTAGTCTGAGGAAAACATACATTATAGATTGAACCTGCAGTGGTCCGCAGAGATATACAACCTAAAAGTAATACATCTTGTTTTCCTTATGTTGCAGGATTTTGATTTTTTTGGATTATTCATGCGTCTCCGATTTGTTCGCCTCTGCCTCTGCTGTGTTTACAAATCATTTAGTGACTGATACTTGGTTTGTGTACAACGTAGAGTTCAGGATATTAGACAAATAGCGTTCATCCTTTTTTCGGCATCAGCTCAGCCAGGAATTTCATTCAGGCACATGCAGTCTGCACAGTTGTTTACACAATGTTTTTTTATCAGCCATTTTGAAATGAGTGTCGTTACTGATCAGGTCAGTTAAGATTTTTTTTAAATCAATATATTCTAGTGATTTTCCCTAATGAACTCAATTGAGACGAAATTCATTTTGTATTAACTGTCACTTTTAAGCCTCAGAACAATAAGACCTTTGTTGCTCTCCATGTTGATGTCGTCTCATTGCTTTCATCTGTAGCCACACGTGTGTGTTTCCTCTGGTTATAGGAAGCTCCACTGCACAAGGAACTACATCCACATGCACCTGTTTGTGTCCTTCATCCTGAAAGCCATTGCCGTCTTCATCAAGGATGTGGTTCTCTACGAGGTTGGGGAGGTGGATAACTGTTCCACGGGCTCTGTGAGTTGATCATACATTTTTTTTAAATTAATGGTGTTTTTGGGATGAGCTACCCAGGACCGCATTGGCATCCTTGATCAAAATGTGTCCCAGACTTTAGACTGACTGAACAATGGGACATACGAGTCAATGGATTATCCTCTATTTGTGTCACCAGCTTGTACCGCACATACCGGTGCATCATTAGCTTATTTTGGAACTGCTGCCATTTTTGCCTGCTGATCACTTGTTTGCTAGATCGCAAGCATGAGGAGCCATACAGATGAGGACAGGTTGGTCCAGTCGGTCTTTAAATGCAGCCTCCGGATCATTGTGTTCCTTAATTAATGAGTTAATCATCCACTCTAAACAACAAGGTAATGTCTCCACATTGGAACATTAAAAATGATTCCAGTGCTGAAGACGTTTTAGGAAACAAGATGGGAAAGAATGTAGTTTTGGAGATCAAGGCGGGTAGGGTTAGGATAACCCTCTGAGAACTCCGCATAACGCCACACCTGGCAATGAATAAACTTCCATCGTATCTGGATATGAACTGAACCAGTATATGTCATCGAAGCACTTTTTTTACCGTGTTGCAAATACTACAATTCATTTAGTTGTACTGTGTCATTTTAGTTGGGGCTTTAAAGTGGCCACTGGCTTTAAAGGCGGACATCAATATCGGAGTTACACAGAAATCTAGTTACATTTCCTTTTATTGATTTTATTTTTTTTGCCAGAATAAGAGCTCATCACAAAATTTAGGAGACTTGAGGGGAAGAAAATCAATCGGCACAAGACTTACAAGCCTCATCTTCAGCAGCTTGCAATCAATTCAGAGATTCAAACATGTGTGCTGTTACATTGATTTACTGAGTGTGTGTGTGTTGTGTGTGTGTGTGTGGTCAGGCTTGTAGATAATGATGAGTCTCAGTGTTGAAAGTGTTGCTGCTGAGAAGATGCTATTAACAATTTCCTCCCGCAGCCTTTTATGTAGCTTATTCAATCAAATGTGTTTAATTAATTTAATTCAATTTAATGACATCTTGTATTACAGACTCGGATTAACTTCAATTTACCTTAATTGCATGCAGCTGTTCAAAATGCCATCTTCTTTACTATCGGGCGTGTTGATCGTTTATCATTTTTAGATAAAAATATTATATTATCCCTTACACAACTGTTAAATCAAATCTGAATATCTTGATACATACTCAACAGAGCATTTAGCAGTTTAAAAGCAACATATGTATTTTTTTTATTGTTTTATTTATTTCTCAAAACTCAAAAGATATTTGCTACTGTAAAAACATGCTGGAACATCATGGCTGCCTCCATAGAGAGGACCCGGCTCCTGATGTAAATATAAGGGGCTCATTCCAGTCTCATAAAATAACAAAACAGTTGGAACGTTCAAGTGATTATACACTGCTAAAAAAACATCTGTCTAATTATTTTATATTACCATTTATTATCCATTTACACATGTCTCTTCATGACCACCACCCCCGCCCCCCTCCCCCCCCCCCCCGCCTCCAAAGACCCGCGGGCCCCTGAGGCCACAGTTAGACTTGTACACGGTGGATTTATGTCACACAGTGTCGGCACAGACCCGAGGAGCCTCAGAGTCTTTATTAGAGAGCTGTCGGTGCAGCTCCACAGTTTGGCTGCGTTGACAGGAGACAGCTGCTGTCAGGAGTCGACGCATTATAGAACCCACCATCACTACCTCTGACTCCCATCACTGTCACTTCCTCTGTGTAGGTGGCCTGTGTGTGTGCTACGTGCCCATTCCAGCACCTGTTACATTAATTCATGTTAATAATGGCAGGGGGCGGGTGGCTGGAATGAGTGTGTCGTTCAAATCACCTGTGTGTCCATCTTTTTCACCAGTGTGTGTCCTGCCGCTCCGGATCTCATTGTTCATGCACATACAACTGGTGGAGCATTTTCTAAAATGGAGCTTCAGTGAACACGTGGCACTGATTTCTGTTGTGTTGAACAGAAGCAGAACATTTCAAATGATTTCTCTTTGGTGGTGGTGGTGGTGTCCTCCCCCCCCTCCAGCCCTGTGACTGTAAGTAAACAATGGAGCAGGACTTTTATTACTGGGACCAAAATAGTGCATGACATAATGATACAGGGCAATGTTTTCATTCCCCTAGAATCTGCCCTGTTTAGTATTTACATCGTTAGCATTTCCCCTAAATGGAGGCGGCCATGTTGCCCCACGTTTTCACAGCAGTGGGCATTAACCGCTAGATGCCGCTGAATCCAACATACTTTGCCTTTGAGCTCAAATCTTGTTTCAGTACTTGCTTACTTTTAGCAATGTTTGTATCGTGTATTGGTGCAGCTGTTGCTGAGGGGTTAGCGGAGCTTTTCTTTGACCAAAGGGTCGGGGGTTCGATTCCCACCTCCCCACCACATAGATGCACAGCATGAATGGTTGTGTGACTGGGACACTCGATAGAATTTTCCATGTGACACATCCACACATCAGAACAATTGTTTCTCAATCATTTAAAGGTGCAGTGTGGGAAGTTTCGTTCACTTTACATACCGACATTTTCATGTGTACTTCAATGTATTTTTGTTCCCATTTCCCTCAAATGAACCCTTCAATTCACAATTTACACAAGGAGCGGTTCCTTTCCTCGGGGGCCACCATGTTTTTACAGTAGCCCAGAGTGGACATGCCGATCATCTTTTGGGTTTTAACAGCAACCGCGGGCCACCATAGGTTCTCCTGCATGCTCGGAAGGGTGAGGGCGAGGTGATGGACACAACATGCAACCTCACCACTAGATGTCACCAAATCTTACACACTGCTCCTTTGACATATCACACCATCATGTCATGTCCCCATCTCCTCCCTCTTCATCCCCCTGTCTCACCTCATATACTCCATTTAAAGTGCTCAACACATCCACTCTCACTGGGCATTTCCCTCTCCAGCTACAGTGTATTGATTTCTTTCTCATCTGTATGTGTGGTGTGTACGAGCCTCGGACCCGGGCAGTGGCGATGCGATCTTAAAAATGTGTTTGGTTGTGAAAAGCGCTGCACACATCAGACGGGCCCACCCACACCATTAGCAAAATGAAATCCTCCAATGCGTCCTGGTTGAACAATGGGAGCGTCCTCGCCGAGCAGGCTAAACTTTGAAGGTACTCGGCGTCCTGATGAAAGGCTCGTGTTGTTGTGTCGTCAGCCAACCAGAGCACTCATGTAGTCATGCATGAATCGCTCCTCTCATATTCTACTGGCTGAAAATGTTTTTTTTTATTTATTTATTTATTTTTTCCACACACGCTTCACTTCCTCCGATGGAAGATGAGACTGTGTTGAGGTTTTGCCATCTTACCATGTCTCTTACATCTCTGAAGGGGGCCAGCCGAGTACGACTCACCTCCAAATGTTGGAGAACCTGGGGTCGACTTTAGTGATCATTAATTCTCAAAAGGTTTTTTATTTCAGTTGGTCTACTCTTGGCTTCTGTAAGAACATTTCAGACTGCCGAGGGAATGTATTGATTTAAAGGTAAAGAAAGCAACAGTATAAGATATGATAACTTTATTAATACCCCCTTGAAGAGAGTTCACTGTTAGAGCAGCTCAAGAGACAGACATTAAAAATAGAGAAGAAACTTTATATACACAAGCGGATGAGACTGCACAATGATTACTGCACAAACTAGATTTACTAATAGTACGACCACTCATCCTAATCATAGCATCAATAGTAACACTAATAGTAATGATAATACAGTAATAATTGAAAAGTAGTAGTAGTAGTAATACTAATAATAATGTTGATAATAACAATTATTATTATTGTATGAACTCTAATAGCAATGTATCAGATAATGGTATACTGGTTTTATTTGACCTTTTAGTTCTGTTCATTTCAATCTTACACACTGCACCTTTAATATTCTGACACCCCTGTTTGTATCACACAGTTTCTGCTTATCAGACTTATCAGATTGATATTCATGCTGCCATAGCTCACATATCTCACATAGCATCACATTCCTGAGGTGTTCCATTAGATCCAAATCAACATATTTCACACTGAAGAGATGAAATGACCAAGGAATCGCAACAAAGGATCCTTGTTATTTACGAATTTTGTGCACCGTGTCCGTCCATCTCCAGGTCGGCTGCAAAGCAGTGATCGTGTTCTTCCAGTACTGCATAATGGCCAGCTTCTTCTGGCTGCTGGTGGAGGGGCTGTATCTTCACGCCCTGTTGGCGGTGTCTTTCTTCTCGGAGAGGAAGTACTTCTGGGCTTACATCCTGATCGGCTGGGGTGAGATTGCCTTTCTTTTATGCCTTGATACGCTCCTGGCGTCCCGGGGGGAAACCCCACTGTCTCCCAGCTGAACACAGAGGACAGGTTGTGACCCGTGCTGTTGGAATGCAATAATAACTTTGTTGTGTACTTTTATGTTTCCCTCTCTTTCCTTCATGTCCCCAGGGGGTCCGACAATTTTCATCACAGCTTGGAGCATCGCGAAAGCCTACTACAACGACGTGGGGTAAGAACAACATGAGGGAGCTTCCTGCAGAAAATTGCTCATTCCGTGCTTTTTAGTTTCGAATATTAAATATTTTTTTGTATCGTATTAGGTGTTGGGATATAATCGAGAACACCGATGTTTTCTGGTGGATCATTAAAACCCCTATTTTGGCATCAATCTTGGTAAGTGTTCAGGCCTTTCCATTTTTTATGTAAATCACCAACTCTTACACCATCTGAGGTGTCAATCATCATCCATTCAACTTCACTTTTCTCTCATTGTAATATATTTAAATGCTTTTTTCTAACTCTGCACAGTTTTGGTATCGCGGCAGTACGGCAGCACAACTCGGAGGTTAACACAACCTCAAAGTTCTCATCTCACATTGCAAAGTTGGCAGGAAGGGAGCGCTATAAACTTATTTTTATTGATATGACATGGCGTCGATTAATTTATTGGGTTTACACTGCATTTTCTGCCTCTGTTTTTCAGTCTGCGCACAGTGAATTCATCTGCAGAATGTCTTGAATACTGAGGAGCTGTAGAGAGAAATGTCCCTAGATTTTTCTGGGCTGATGCAACAACAACAATAATGATGATGTTCATGGACTGGTTTAACATCTGAAAGGCCTTTTAAGATTCGAATGACTAGAGATGTTTGTACTCTGACCTTGTCATTTTTTAAATGGACGGCCTCCTCCTCCTCCTCCTCCTCATAGTTCTGCAATGTTCTCTCCGTTATTGTTTCTATGCCTGGAATCGTGTGCAGGGCAACAGTGAATCATGTTGCAGAGGGGATTGAGTTTAGCTTATATACAGTGCATACAGCACCAAGTGACTAAGTATTGCTCAAAGATAATCTCATTCTTACGTCGGTATAAGTTTTAGCTAACATTTCTCTTAGTTCAGCTTAGAGAAACACTCAAATCAAACTCACTCGTGACATCATCGCTTCTTTACTTAATAAATGGAGTCAAAGTAATGACTGAATGATTATTCATCTCCCCCAGCAGCAGGTCAAACCTCCGAATCAAAGAAAGTACTAGTCGTGACAGCTCCGCGCTCATGCTGTTGGAAACATGGCGGCACTTTCACACTTCACTGTCACAGAGGTGTGAAAAGGAAGGTAGAGTTGAGTTCAACAAGCATTAATGGATAGGCGACAGCCGAGCATGAGAAGTGGTGACGGGAAGAATTACTCACAGTACAATAATCGCATCACGACTCTGCATTTCTTTCGCCCACTCATGAAGATGTTTTATTATCCAAACGCGTGAGTTCCTCTTTTCTCATATTTTCCTAAATGAGCTTTTGAATTCAACAACAGAGCAGGCTGTTCTCTGTGTTCCTCTGTGTGGCCAATAATGGTTCTTTTTGGAAATCATGCAGTATTAATGCCCATTTAGTTTCCAACGGTTTGTATGACTGCATTTTAAAAGCAGTCGTTGATTTCTCTGACAGGTTATTTACTATTTCTTGAAATAAAAAAACAAACAAATATGTGGTGTTGTAAACACAAAGCACAAAGTCTTTCCTCTGTTATTGCTGCTCGCTGATGTCCTGCTTTGTTCATCTGTTTGTTTCTTGGCAGCAGTTGTTGACAAAGCAGATTCAGTGGTTGTTATTTCATATGAGGATCAGACTCAGCAGCTGCTTGGCCGTCAGCCCGCTCCCTTTCTCTTCATGCCGCCACTGGGAGACGTCTGTGTTCGTGACTAATGTCTGTGAAAGCGTCATTATGTGTGTGATTCCAGTTCAGAGGTCCAACACAAATTAACAATTTACAAACCCTCATTCTGCCCCGCGAGGCGCCATCCACAATCCAATCAAAGTGAGAGGAAGCGCAACATCCAGCTCCTGTTATGAGACACATTGCTCAACACATTCTTCAGTTACATCCAACCTGCAGAGGATGGATGTTCCTCTGCAGGACTTCTTTCAAAGTATCATTTTTTTTTTCCCAGGATGGAATTTTGAACATTTCTCTCCATGTTCTCCGCAGATGAACTTCTTCCTTTTCATCTGCATCATTCGAATACTTCGCCAGAAGATCAACTGCCCCGACATCGGGAGAAACGAGTCCAACCAGTACTCGTGAGTGAACGTCATCATTGGAGTTTACTGTTTTAGTGCTTGTTGAAGGTGATTTGAATTCATCAGACGTTTTTAATAAGCAAAGCTAAATTTTACTCTTTACACGATGCAACCCATTTCTTTGTAGGCTTATGTTGAGTCTTTGTTGTTTGTTTGCGGAACCCTTATCTAAGCTATTAAACACTGTTGCAGCTTTATCTCTGTTTTTATATGAGTTGTGTTTTGATTACTATTGTTGTTATTATTTTTCCTCTCCTCTCTCTCTTATCATTACTCTTTTTTCTGTTTTCCTCTTTTAATGTTCCATTTAATCCTCTGTTTTATTACTTGTTTGCTGTTATCTGTTGTTTAATGGTTTATTTATTTATGTGTGAAGCACTTTGGAACGATAGTTCAAAAAGTATTATATAAACAAAATAAATATTAAGGCGAGTTACCGAGCTAAGGAGTGTGACCCTAATCACTTCACATCATATGTGGCCACATGCCAATGAGGCAAGGTCTCATTTCTAAGCCGTATTTCTAAGCTTTAGTAACAGACTCTTCGCTCTTTGGAAGTCAAATTTTTTATTATTTAGAAAAATACATTTCCAGCTCGTACATTGCAATTCTCTTTCAGGTGTCTTTACGAGGAAGGCACATTGTGTAAGATTTAGTGACATCTAGTAGTGGAACACATGGTGGTTCAACATGGCGGCCTCCATAGAGAGCGCCTGCTCATACAAACATCTGTGTAACTATTTTGTTCTCTATTTCTGACAAAAGAAACGGGAACAAAACAACACCCAAATCTTTCACACTGCACCTTTTTAAAGGTGAAAAATATCATGTCATTACCTTAAATGACTGCACAGTGCCTGCGATAATTAACGTACTGTGGTCTAATTAGCTTCATGATAAAAACAATTTCAATGCATCTTTGATTACTTTAGATACTTTGAGAATTACAAGAAAATCCACCTTTTCGGTACCAAGGGTAGAATCCCCCTCCACCCCCCACCCCCACCAGCTGCTTCACGCTGAGCTATAACTGTGTGTGGACGTTATGTCTCCACCTCATGAGTGCCATAATGCACCATCTATTTTTCAACCTACATATTTAATGCTGGTTCCAGCTCTGTCTCCGCCCCCCCTGAGTGCTAATTTAAAAGGCTGAAGTACTTGTATTCCATTACTGGCACACGTAGAGCCGTGCAGGTCTAAAAATGGTTTTATCCCAGAAAGGGAGGCGGTGGCGGGGGGGGTGGGGTAGTAAAATCTCTAACACCTACTCTCTGTTGTTTCAGGAGACTGGCGAAATCAACTCTCCTCTTGATTCCACTGTTTGGAATCAATTTTATCGTCTTCGCCTTCATCCCGGAGCAAGTGAAGACGGAGCTGCGTCTGATTTTCGACTTGATTCTCGGGTCGTTTCAGGTAAAAACAACAAAACTCTTATCTTGAAAATAGTTTCACAAAGGTTGAAGCACATGATCCCATGGTCCCAACCCGCCAGCTGTGATTCCTGTGAAGGAAGTACCGCCGGTCTCCAGACGCTGTGCTGGCCCCACTCAGTGGCAGTGTTAGTGTTTTAAGCCCCAACTGTTATTTCAGTTCATCTCATAAGGATGAGGAATGAGAGAATGCAGCGAGAGCCCAGCTGCCTGGAAACCACGGCAACCATTCCAGCACACTCTCCACTTCATCCCTCCTCTTCAGTTTTACTACAAACCAGCCGGTCTGATGCCATATGCAGTGTTTTTAACAATGTATTCCACTGTCCTCGTGTTCTAGAGAAGTGTTGTCAGAAAAGATGAAGGAGGTATTACTGGAAGTGTCTTATTGCTCTCTAATCTCTCTCCCTCTCTCTCTCTCTCTCTCTCTCTCCCTGTAGGGCTTTGTGGTCGCAGTCCTCTACTGCTTCCTGAACGGAGAGGTACGTACCCCCCTCACATTAATGTAAACAGTTAGTACGAAGACACGGGATTAAGCTGAAGAGTCTCATGCGGAGACAGCTCACAGTGGTACTGCAGTAAATCTACTCCCCATCTGAAGCCCCCCCCCCCCCCCCCCCCCCCCCCCCCCCCCCCCCCCCCCCCCCCCCCCCGGCCCCACCAGTCTGAGTCACCTGCCTCGGACCTCCTCGCACCTTTTTTTTTCTGTGCCATGCCAGCGGGGGTGAGAGCGCCGAGAAAAAAAAGGCACAGCCTTTATGGCAGCAGGAGCGACTCGGTGGTGTCTGCAGAGGCTCTCTGTGGGCAGATTAGTTATGTTCCCTCTGCAGGGCCAGATTGAATCACAGTGATGGGCTGGATGGCACAAGGCTTGACACGATGCCGTCTGAATTTTAATCCGCCGCAAATTTTCCGCCTTGCTTTGTCACAAGCGAGGCCTTGAAGGTGAACCTGCGGGAAATTTCTCATTAAATAGCATCAGACGCTGTGATAGCGCAATTGCCGGAAAGACAAAACGGCCTAAAGCTTCATTTGTCACTTTTTAAAGGTGCAGTGTGTAGTATTTAGATGAAGATTTTTTTTCTCTCTGAAACGATAAGTTCAACTTCTTTTCACTGACTTTAACACATTTTGAAAATCTTCACTTGTTTAAAACATGTTATTCTATCAGACTTAAAGTAAAGTATCCTTACTCTGTTTCCTCTACTTTCTTGTTGAGTCATGAAATCTACTCCCCAGTTGTCTGTGGTCACTGTCACTCCCTCACTCCTCCAGATGTTCCTCTATCTAATATAAAATGCATCATGTGTTTTCTTGTGGAAGCCGCATAAGCAAAGTTGCTCCACACAACCAAAAGACTTTAGAAACTTTTGTCGAATGTAGGTCAGTGTAGAGAATTGCAAATGGGACACTGCATACATATTTCAGTTGTGATATCTGAAACTTCCTATAATACAAGCCGCCATGTGCAGTGTGTGTATTGTGTTTGTTTTTTTATTAAGGTTCTAGGAGAAGAAGAGTTGGGTAGAGCTAATCCGAGCGCTACCGCCAGCAGAGAGACATCTCGGTGTCACATTCATGTTGATTGAACACGACCAAGCCTCAGAACGACCCGAATATTTTTTACACTGTGCAAAGTCATCTCGCGGGCCAGTTTGGAGACGATGGCGGACCGGTTTCCCTGTCCCTCTTTTATAATGCATCTTTTCCTTCCGACAGGTTCAAGCCGAGATCAAGAGGAAGTGGCGGCGGTGGCACCTGCAGAGATACATGCGCTCCGACACCAAGTACCAGCACCCGTCCATCGGCAGCAGCAACAACTTCAGCACCCAGATCACCATGCTGACCCGGTGCAGCCCCAAAGCCCGGCGCTGCTCCTCGTCCTGCCACGACGACCTGTCCAGCATGTGACTCGCCCACAGGAACGCTCGCACATGTAACCATGTAACGCTCATGCCAAACAGAGAAATCTGCAGTTGAAATGACAAACTGTAGAACAAAAATGACTATCATCATTAACGTGCGCACTGGAAGAGGAAGTGGAGGTGAGGGGACAGCGATTGATACCATTTACTGTAAGTAATCCGCTTTTAATCTCCATGCTCATTAGAAAATTAAGCTTTACAAGCACAGCGCTCGCACACCTGAGTGAGGACTCCTCTTCACGATTCAGGACACATGCACGGATAAATGGTGACTCATATCATTATGGATCATTCGGTCAATTGCCATTAAGTCGGCAAAGTGAAGTGTTAGATGTTAATGAGGTTAGGGGGATGGATCCTCGTGTGTCAGGCACCATCAAACACAATGCGATGAGATTACGCTCCGATTAAAAATCAATTAGCTGGAGCTGGTGCGCAGACACGAGGAGAAGGGAGCCCGTAGTTACAGCCATGCATTATGGGAGAGTGTGTGAGCAGAGTGTTATTTGTTAGCAAGCGTATTTTTAGGCGACCCCAAAA
The DNA here is from genome assembly GCA_016785325.1 of Chascanopsetta lugubris. Classification (NCBI taxonomy): domain Eukaryota; kingdom Metazoa; phylum Chordata; class Actinopteri; order Pleuronectiformes; family Bothidae; genus Chascanopsetta; species Chascanopsetta lugubris. The sequence goes on along the minus strand of JAFBJT010054890.1, from coordinate 3,395 downwards.
AAATAAAAATAAATAAAAAGAACAAAACCAATTGGTTCTGGCTGATAACCGGGAAACTTTATTTCCATATTTGCCGAATGACTGAGGCTGGTGGTTCTGGAGCACACATGCCCTTATCTGCACTATCGCTCCCCTGAGAGGCCGATTACTCTCCGCCTCCCTCTGGTTTCGTGTGACTCCCGGCCCGTCGATGGGCCCCGTGTGCTCTCCTCGGCAGTTTGCTGCTGAACACTGACAAGTGCTTGTTTCAGTGTGTCGGAGAGACACTTTCCTCTCCCTGCGATCTCTGCCGACGGCCCCGCACAGGAAATGCCTTCCAGCAGCGGAGTCCTCCAATGTTTACATTTGCATGGGGAGTAGTCGTTGAACATTGTACAGTAAGTATACAGTGTGTGGTATAATTGATTACTGTGGATTGTTGTGCCATACCGATTGTATCGCCGCTACAATACCAGTCGTATGTCACTGTAACTGTTTGTTCTTGTTATTGCGACACGTGAGATTTAAAGCCTTTCCCCGGAACATAAAATCCTCCTGTTTACGCAGCCGCCGCCGCAGTTTTATTGTCGGGCAGAAACGTCAAAGCTCCGCCTTCAGAACAGATTGCAACTTCTGCGGGCGATGCCTGGGTTGGATGTTTGGTTTGAGCTCTGAAGTCCTTTTTGCTTTGCTGATGGAAACTGTGAGAAGTGCATCCTGACAGGTCTGGGTCAAACGTCCCAGTAGCGGGAGACGGAGCGGTGGACGCTGTCCGAGTCTGTGCGTGAGGTTAAAGCAGGGTGACTGAAACGAGCAGCTCCGTCTCAACCGTGTCGATGTTCTTTTTAAAGAGGGAGCGCGGACGGGTTCAGCTCACCTGTGTTTAAAAACACCTCAGCCCACAGCTGATTAAAGGAGCGTTAGGGTAATTTTCTTTTACTTTAAAATCTACTTGTATCACCCTTTCCCAGGGAGATGTGGATATTACGTGTCCATCCCCTCTGACCCCATGGTTCCAGCAGCGTCTTTAGCTAGCTAGCTAAGTGTGTCCTAGCTTTGAGGTGAAATGACCCTCAACAACAACACAGACGCCCCCTGCTGGTGCCGGGTCACCACGGCCCTGTTGTCCAGCCTGGTGAGGAGAGTTTCCTGTAGCCACACTCATGTCCATGCTAGCCGCACGTCTCTTCACTGCCTCAGGTGTCACTATAAACAGCCATTTTTGGAAAGTCCCTGGCAGCTCCTCTAAACAATCGTGCTTGTAAATGTGTTTCCAGATGGAACTTAACACACATGTAGAGCTATATGTTTTCGTATTATTTTTTCTCCCAAGTAGCTGATGAATTGTACCAGCTGCAATACCACCAACTACCACTAGGGGGTGAGACAAATGAATTGATCTTCCTTTTGGGGATCTGTTATGTCATCTGTCTTCATATACCCTCTACGGTTTTCACCTTTTACTACTTTACCTAAGCTAATTAGCTGCTTGCGGCTCTGGCATTACTATCATTTCAATAGAAATGATTTTCTATCTTTTGAAATGATAGTATTGCCAATTCCTTCTCATTGTTTGGTGCCAGTCTTCTCTTGTTAAAATGCCGGTGTACCTCTCTTTACAGTGAATGTAAATAGATTTTATATCAATGAAGAAACGTGTCGCCTTTAGTGTGTTTCAGTAGCAGCTTTTCGTGCTTTGGTGAGCTGGCGTCGTTGTCGTGTCAGTGAGAAGAAAATAAAAAGGGAATCAACAGACATTCTATTGCGCACTTGAGACTTATGAAAGTATATATTGTTTGTGTATGTATATAAACTGGATATTATGCATATTTAAGTCTTGGTCTATTGTTCCGTGCGTGTAACTGTGGCGCTGCAAATGTACTGAAAAGATCTCGAGTTCAGAGTTGTACCCTCATAAAGCCACTTCTTCGGTGTATGGTTATAAATAAAAACACTTGTATGTAAAGTGTGACATTGCAGTGGACAATACTATTTGCCATAAACTGTGACATTCTCTCACTGAAACCGTATTAAATAAATTATTTAGAAAAATACATTCCCAACTCATACATTGCAATTCTCTTTCAGGTGTCTTTACGAGGAAGGTACATTGTGTAGGATGTAGTGACATCTAGTCGTGAAAAACATGATGGTACAACATGGCGGCCTCCTCATGTTAGGGTGAGATAAACAACAATACAAATATCTTCGTAACTATTTTTTCTATTTCCTTTTTTAAGGTGAAAAAAAAAATGTCATTACCTTAACTGACTCCTCATTGCCTGCGATAAGTAACGCATTGTGCCCTAATTATGGCTTATTTTCATGAATGCCCTTTCCAGCTTGACAAGGTCACGACCCAGAGCTGATTCATTTTTCATTTCACTTCCAGAGGCGCTCACTTAAAGCGTCAAGCTGCACATGCTAATGTGGCAGTGAGAGGTGAGGCCCCCTTTAGTTGGAATGATGTCAACAGGTGAAGGTTTGATCATATGTGTGCAGAGTGGCTGTGGGAGCAGGAGTGAGTGTGGAGCAGCGTGTTGTTATGGAGGCGCAGCGCGTCACCTTTGGTGCTGTGGGAAACGATGGACGTATCGGAGGCTCCGCGTTCAGTCCTCACGCTGGAATGAGTTTCTGACGTAAAGGTTTAACATGAAGTGATACCTCCTTTGTGCTACTATCAGCAGACAATATGAATGACTTGTACTGCTGTTTTATTGGAGTGAAATCATCTCACTGTACGGAATGGTCCTTTAATTAACCCCTGAATATTTACTGTATTTCCATTCGAATTAAATGGAATGTGGGGGAAAAAATCATACAGATGTTTGTATGAGTGTATACTTACTTGAATGTTAGTTATTTTTATTATATTTACATCAGGACATGGTCCTCTCTATGGAGGCGGCCATGTTGCACCGCCATGTTTTTACAACAGATAAACCAAACGGCAAACTACTTCTAGAGATTTAATGTTCTGAAGAGGTATTTAGCTGCAATATACAAATTCACCACTAGATGTCTCTAAATGCTGCATATTTCTCTACTTTTTCGCGCAATTACTATTTTTTTTTTTTTACCTAGTAAATTAAATTGCACTTGATGGCACAATTGAGGAAATGTGTGTAATCACCCGGCCTCACAGCTCTGCTCCCTCTTCAGCTTCTTTAAGTTTCCTCGGCTCTCGTCTAAACTGCGGCTGTTTGAGTTAATCTGCGACTGATCCGTCGCTGGCGGTTGTTGGTCCACTTGCTGCCTGCGATGCGGCGGGCGGAGCCCCGGCTGTGCTCAGCGCCGTGTAGGGAACGAGGCCGCACGCCGTGTATACGGATTAACAAACACACATGGGCTCCACCTATGAACTGGAAACAATCATCAGGATTAACTGGTAGTGCCTGAAAATACTGGGATTTCCA
>JAFBJT010054798.1:1610-12807 GCA_016785325.1 Chascanopsetta lugubris | reverse complement strand
AGAGAGAGAGAAAGAGAGTGAGAGACAAACAACCACTGCGCATGCGCGGAAACTCTGAAACTCGGTTGCTAAAGTCTTATGTCCCTGCACGTCTCTTGTACTGTCATGGCGTCTATACCAGAAAATACTTTTATGGTGGTCATCCATGACGTGTATTTTTAAATGTTTATTTTACTTATTTAAGAAACACTTTGTCTTGGGTTCATTACACACAGTTCTGAACAATCCAATTAGATTTTTATTTTGACATCACTGGAGAAATATACATGTGAATGTATCAGTTTACCTAATCTCCATCCCTCTCTCACATCCCATCGCTCATCTTTATCTTCCTGCACAGATGTACAGAAGGAAAACAGGTCCTTGTCAGAGACCGTCACAGGTAGTTGTTTTAAAGTCTCTCCAGTCTCTCTGAGGGTCAATGTATTTCTCAAAGGTCAAACTGTCTCAAGTTGTGAGCTGATTTCCTTCTCGAGGACCCTCACCTGTATCCCCCCCCCCCTCCCCCCAACCCCCACAACCTCTCCAATCTGACCACCTGATTCTGCAAACCTATCACATGCATCTGCCACCACTGTATTCTCTACACAACGGAATGTATTATGCAGGTGATGTCCTTGAAATGCTCTCTATACATTCTGCTCCATGCAGATTGTCATGTGCCTTCTGGCTCCTATTGGGCTCCTCCACCATAAACACTTGATTGATGGAGTGTCAATGAGCAATGAGCCGTCCTTGCAGAGTGACCGTCGGGTTCTTGGCCGACGTCCTGATTAAAGCCCTGATGCTCAGTTTGGCCGATTCAAGCATCTCAGTAACTGAAACACTTAAGTATTTAAATATTGTTTTATGCCTTTTACCGAAATGTATTATAGCGCTACAGGTTGTTGGTTCCAAACATTTTCAGATAGAGTTCCGCTTGTTCTAGTTTCTCAGTTGGTCACATGAACATTATTCAAGTCATGGCCAAAACGACTACAACTTTTCTTTTTTTATTTTATTTTATGATCTATTTTAGCTGGCAGCTCCTCAGATTAGTTGAGGAGATGCCAGGGCTGTGGTTTCTTGCAGAACTGGGTTTGTTTTGTGTCGATCACAAATGAACTTGTACAGTCTCATTTAATGCAAAATTAGATTTATCTATAGAGATAAATTTAACTGAAATGACATGAATATGCAAAATATGTATATAATGTACAATGTAATATACTGTATCTATCTATCTATCCATCTCTCTCTCTCTCTCTGTCAAGGATATGAAATGAAAAAAACAAAAACAAAAGATACATAAAATAAATAAGAAAATGTAAATGAAACACAATGGGTCATGTCAACGTCATGTCAACAAAACACATGCTGCCCAACCCAGAATTAAATTCTTAAAAACCAAAATAAGTTAGGGACCTCATTTTTAAAACAAAAGATTAATTTATTTAAAAAGATTAGAATGAAAAAATGTATGAAAAAAATAAAAATGAATAAAGGTAAATAGCACATATTAGGTCAATTAGTCCTTTCAACAAAAGACATGCAGTCCAACTCAGAATCACATTCCAAAGTAAGAGAGGGGCCTAATATATAAAAATATATCAGATAGTGGACATGTAAACACCATGTGCAACTGCTTATTGTAAAGCAGTATCCAACTGCAATACAGTTACAACAAAACAGATTTGGATGCCGGGTATAAATGAGGCCATACACACTCTTTGCTGATTTAGTCACATAAACCTGGCAACGCTGACAAGCTGCCAGTTCCCTCAATAAACCAAGAGGACAAACTCGGGGATGAACATCTTTATGACTTAAGAGTTGAGAGTGACGTTGTGGTACAGCAAACAGTGACTAAGCGCCTTTTCACCATGAGCTGAAGGTAAAGGTCACAATCTAACAGCCACATTACATTTGTTTTTTTGCAAAGTCCTAATAAGCTTCTGCTTCCCACCGATGGGCCTTAATAAAACTGAGTCATCATCAGATTTACAGAGTAGCTCCAGTCCACTTTGGGTTACTCCACTTCCGTGTAATATATATCTTCAGTGATACTCGAAGGTGGTTCTGCAGCCCAAAACGTCTTTCATAGAATAAATAAGGCTAAGGGAGTGTTACGAGCATCTCTAGGGGCCTCTCCAATTTCCACTCACTCCTCCGTGTCCCCTTCAGGAGGTGACATTGCAGAAAGTGCAATGGAGCAAATTCTCTGGCACTTTACCGCCATTAAAAAGTGAGCAGGGAAACATCCCATGGTCCCCGCCCCGCCCCCACCCCCGATTCATAAAAATCTTATTTTTTACTCTTGCTTCGTGTCAGCTGCTCTGACAGCTCAGATAAGGACGAGTCAGGAGACGGAGACAAGAAAGCAGATAAACGCAAAGTTGACACAAAATGTTATGGAGACGTCATCTGATCAGATATGAGATTTTGGAGATTTACGACGTTTTTTTCACACAAAAAATGTGTTTCAGAGACGGGAAGTCGTAGCTCAAACACACAGAGGGATGAAAAGGGGAGGGAGTATGAACTCTGAGCTTTTTTTCTGTCGACTATTTATCAACATAACTTTCTGAAGCCTCCTTTATTTACACCGTCAGCTTTTTAAATGTTTTTAAATATTCAAAATTGGGGTTGTTACTCAAATGTTCCATTATGTCATTGTTGCATTTGATTGCATATGATTCAAAATTCTAATTTTTTTGGGGGGGTCTGGCAAAATTTAAAATGTCATCACCAGATTAAAACAATTCTGGAATGACCCTTTAATTCCATGTAGAAATTTTAAAATGAGAGTCTATGGGGATTGACTCGCTTTTGGGGGCAGCATCTAGTGGCCACCCTGTGAACTGCAGGTTTTTCCACATCCGGATTGAACTTGTATTTTATTTTATCTTTATCTCATTATTTATTCCCATGTTTTATTCGAATCTTAATAAATACATCCGTGTAATTATTTTACATGCCAACCCCAGCAAATAGCAATGGAAATTACTGCGTGTAAATCTATCAACATTAATCCTGATTAATAAAATCAATTAAGAGACACTTATTATAACTGAATAAATGATAAAACCTCTGAGGAGGCCTAAAACACATAACTCAAATAACTAGTAACAATATATAATAGGACATTTCAAAGTCTCATTATCTCGTCATTAATCACAGTCTCTCTTTAATGCTGATCTCGTGTTTAAAAATATCTTAAATTCATAAAAGGGAAAATAAAATGAATGAAGTCTGGCACAACTGGAGGAATGTGCAGTGGGTCAGCTCTTGAAAGGCAATTTCATTCAAATATAGAAAGATAAGCAGAGCCCCCGGGCTGGAGGTTAAATCCCCAGAAATGAATCTGAATCATGGAGGAGAGACAACATCCGAGCGGAGCCACGTGAAAAAGTTTGAGTTGACCAAAGTCAGAGGAAGTTGGATGAAGATTAGGGAAAAGTTGAGACGAGGCTGTGAGCAGCACGAGTTCAAACCAAGATGTACGATGCAAGTATCATGTGTCGGCCAGATTCCACTTTTTAGAATTTTTTAGCCCTAGTTTGGACACCGCATAAACATGCAAATGTAAGCAAGCGTTTAAGTTGACTAATTAGCAAATTATTTTTTACAATCATAATACTATCCTGCAAGCATTTCATTGAGTAGTATCAGAAGTTGAGTGACTGAGTAACATTTCATATTATTTACCGTCACGTTTCAACAGTGTGATAAGTTGGGGGCAAACATCGCCCCCTAATGTCCAAAACTGGCAGTGTCCCCGCTGTTCCAGCTCACTGCTCCTCCCTGTATACACACTGTGTATCATGCTGATACAGTTTTGACTGAATCAGCTAAGTAATCAAGTTAATTAATGACTTGAACCGAACAAATCAACTCCTGACATGCGACTGTAACACACTGAACCATATCTATCGAGAGCCTGAGGGTAATTAGTTCTGCAGGCACCACTTCAAAAACATTGATTTACCCCTTAAAGGAATTTTTTTTTTAACTCAGGTGTCCGACAACATGGAACTGTTCTATAGTGTTATTTACTATCTTTACTTTAAAGGGGAACTATCATGGTTTTCCTCACTTTTAGAATGAAACAGACTGTTGCAGTGTAAGAATATCACTAACTATCACTTGTCTCCACCTGTGCTAATCCTCTGATTGTCTGCACCTGGTCCTGGTCACCTCTTCCCTACTTAAGCCTCCTGTTGTCCTCTGTTCATTGCCAGTGCGTTGTCACATATGTCCAGTCTACGTCACGACTCTTTTCCATGCCACGTTTTGTCCATGTTCATTGTTCTGGTTTCTGCCAGCGCTTCATGTTTTTGCCTTTTGCCAAGTCTAGTCTTGTGCCCGTGTTTTTCCTGGTTGATTTGTCCCAGTGCTTTAACTTTATTTTGCTCCTTGCAAAGTCAAATGAATTTCTATTTTTTTCCTTTTTTCTAGCGCCTTTTGTTAATTCCCTTTTTGCCTTGTTTATTAATGCCCTTGTGCATTTGGTTCTGTGCCTCGTGTGTGTGTGTGTATCCTTAACATGGTCTAAAAATCCATGATGCGATCAGCCTGATAAACTCATATCACCAGTTAAAGGACCAGTGCCTGACCAGATGAACTTAGCTTCAGTGGCTGTGATAAAAGTGGTTATCAGCCAGAGTGAAGATTCGGTGTAGACCCTTCTTGTCCTTTTATCTCTATCCCTTCTCTTCAACTCACCTCATTTAATGTTTAAACTGCCTTCAAGTGCAGTTGCAGGATAGTTGATCGGCCACACTTAAGTTACCAATGCAACACGTGAGGCTCAAAGATCACTTCCCCTTTTGTCCAGCCATTCATAGTCGACAGTCACCCGCAATCTTGGCTCTGGTGAGGGAGGAGGTGAAACCTTTTGTGGAACGTTGTAGCCCAGAAAATATTCCATCCTGATTTCTCACTCCAGGCTGAGGGTTGATTCCTTTTTAACCAGTGAACACAAAGTCCAACATGAACAGCCAGTGGGGTCTGGGCAGTGGCGTAGCGTGTAGGTCCAGGGATCAAACCTCTGGCTGTCGAGTTGTAGCGGAGCATTGCAGCGATTTTGGGAGACGAAAATGTTTTTAAATTTTATGAAGTCCATCCTGCAGCTGCTCCATCCATCTCCTCTCCGTTCTCGTCTTCAGATGAGTCTTTAGACGAGTCGGAGTTGGACTTGAGCTGGTGTTTCTAGCTCTTGAGGCCTCTTGTGTGTCCGGCGGAGTCCATCTTTGCAGTCAAAGAGCACGATCATTTCCAGAGCCTCCTATGTGCTGTAATGTCCCGCCATCTCCAAAATAACTACTCTATCACCACATATGATGATGATGATGATGATGATAATAACAACAATAATAATAATTGCAGTCATTGCATTAGGATGTTGAAGTCGTGGGGCCACCGTAGCTCAGAAAGGGAGGGGCTTAGCCAGAGCACTTGCAGTAAGTCATAATATTTAAGCTTCACCACCAAATGGCACTAAAAATCCCATACTACACCTTTAAATTTATATTCCATTTATTGAAAGTGTTTTCCTGTATGCAATTCATGGGTTTGTGTGATAAGAATGAATCAATACAGGCAAAATACAACTCTGGTATTGAGAGACACATATACCACGAAGCATGTCATTTCATATATTCATACATCACAATTTTTGTCTTTCTGTAAGTGTCATTGGACTCCACATTTACTGTCATCAGTGAAAAATATTTCAGAAGCAAAGGAATCCACAGTAAGTTGTTGTTCTAAGTGTGTAAATAAAAGTTACAGTTTGTTGTTTAGAGAAATCTTTTCACTTTGTGGGGTTGTGTTGTCAGTCATGATGCGTTTTGTACTTACAACCTAATATGATCTCAGGATGCAGCAGGTATGTATGTTTGTGCTTATGTAAACAATTGCATCTCATCATACACAGGGTGAATATTATTGGTAATATTTGATTAACGTACTATTATTCTACTTATATACTGAATGGCTACATGACAGCATTCTAGTACAGTTGTGCAGTACAGTTTGTGTCTCCACCGTTACACAGTAATCCTGGTTTTAAGATCGATGGTGTAACCGGCTGTTTGTTCTGGATTCCCCCGAGGATCCATGATTGGTATTGTCCAAAAGGTAAATAAACCACAGCTATCTGAAGCTCCGCCTTCTCCTCCTGAGATACAAACAAAGACCTGTGTATTCAGTGCACAGCCATGTGGACCCTAGTCTGGCAACTGGAACATTTTGTCTTTTGAGAATTGCTGTCAGAAGTCACATCTAAAGATGACTGCTTATTTTTTCCATCTCTTTTTCTATATTTGTCTTATAACCCCCTCCCCTCCACTGACCCTCAAAGACAGAGAGTGCCCCGTCTGTTGCTCTGCCATTGTCTACCAGCTGCAGAATTCCAATGCCTGGCAGCACAGAGCGATCAATTCCTTCAAGGTAGATCCACTGCGAGTCCGACATCAGCCTCCCTGATTATTGTCTCCCGACACAGCCCCCCCCCGACCCCCGATCGATAGCGGTCGACCATCTCACAAACAGCCTGGCATTACACTAACAGCTCGCAGTAGCGTCTTCGACTTCAGACAGGAACTCCAGTGATATGGAAATGGTGAGTTGGTGCTCCAGTGTAGTTGTGACTCAGCAGTCTTAGGATCGTCTGTAGGTGTATTAAAGAAAATGATTGGGTGGCCCTTTAGCCAACTTTGCAGGGCAGAAGGGAAATGGTTTGAAACCATCAACTTCTTTGGTTCTGACAACCCCTCCAGAGTGTGCCCATTTTAGGTGGATATGCACGCAAAAATAATGCGTTGTGCCTGGAAATGTTTCATAAGGGGCACCCTGTGCACCCGTCCTGTTTTGCATGTGTGCGCTGAGATTAGGGTTGTATGGTATACCGATACTTACTAAGTACTGCAGTACTAAAGAACTGAAAGTGACACTATACTGTGTTCGGAAAGGTACCGGTATTCTTTACTCTCTTAACGAGGATGCGCTGCACCGCGTACTGCTGCTGTAAGTGTTTCAACCAATATTTTGGGTCAATACTTTCAACCCAACATGAGACTCTGCTCTTGTTTTAGTGTTTCGTTGTTTTATCTTTGTTGTTATCTTTTATTGTTTTGTTTTTTAAAAATATATTTTATGTCTTATGTTCTAATTCTGCTTATGTACAGCACTTTGTCCAGCTGTGGCTGTTTAAAAGCGCTTTATAAATAAAGTTGATATGATATATATATATATAGCTTTTGAGAATAGCGAATTGGTTGGCCAGGGTGAGGTTAAACCGCTCTGCCAGACCATCACTCTGGTGGTGTTGTTTTTTTCCGAATGCCCAGTCTCTGACAGACCTCACTGAGCACCTGTGCCTAAAAGTTATGTCCATGGTCACTGTAGAGCTCTTCGGGGGCATCAAAATGGGCAGGCACTCTGATCAGGAACTACATAAGCTTCAGGCCACTTGGTAAAATAGTCCATGGCAACAACAATGTAAAGGTTGCCTTGCTCTGTGGCGGAAATGGGCCAAGGATGTCAACAGCCACCAGCTCCATGAGAGTCCCCACATGGTATTGTTGTAGATGAGTATTCGAGCGCTGGGTTGGCCCCTTTTTGGTGGTACAGGTGTCACACCAGTGCACAAAGAGAACATCTTGACGGCATTCTGGCCAATGGAAACATGATTGTAGACAATGGAGAGTCTTGGTGACCCCAAAATGACCTGCTCCCACCGAACCATGAACCAGCTGGAGGACAGTGTGGCGAAGACTGAGGGGCACCAAGAGCTGGGAGATTTCACGATTGCCATCAGGGGTTTCCCAGCAGCAATTTAGAAGGCTGCCCCGAATGGTGAACATAGACCATTGTGAGTAGAGGGCTTTGGTCTCGCATAATCCTCACTCCAGCAAAATGCTCTTTTGGTGTAAGGGTCTAGCGATAGTGGCAAAATCCATCTCAAAACATCGGTAGTATTAAGTATATATATAGTAAACTCTGAAGCTCCCCAGTATTGCATGGTGTAGGCCAACCCCTCACTGCTGCTATCTTGGCCAGATTGGTGGACAACCCTGCTGCACTGACCACATGTCCCAAGAAGAATGCCTCTCGCCGGAACAGGTGACATGGGATCAAGATACAGACCTGCCCGACGAATGGCACTGAAAACGGCTTTAAGATTGGCTAGCTCAGCCTCAAAGTCAGTTGAATGGATGAGGAGATTATCCAGAAAGACAACGCATTGCTCCTGGGGAATGTCTGCATCAGGCACTCAAAGGTAGCTGGAGCGTTGCAAAGGCCAAAGGTCATGACGCTAGATTGCCATAGCCCCTGGCCGACAGAGAAAGCGGTCTTCGGGCATGCATCCAGTGCCAACTCAACTTGCTAATAACCACTCTGAAGGTCAAGGGTGTGGAACCAACTGGGCCCAGCAATGCGGTCAAGTACATCCTCCACTTGGGGCAGCAGGTAGGGGTTTTTACGTGTGACTTCGTTGAGGCGGCAGTAATCTATGTAGAACCACCAGGTGCCATCTTTCCTTTTGACCACACCAGAGTGGTGAGAACGCTGGCACGCTTGGCTGCCACTTCTCCCTCCAAACCTTTTCCGAACCTTTTACGTTTTTGAGTAGTTCACCTCCCCGCTGCTTCGTCTGCCTCTAAACGCTACCTTTTCAAAGATCTACCTTTTTGACAAAAGGCTCTTTGACAAAAACAGACCACGGTTCTCCTGGATATCTCAATCATATCCTCCACGATACTGAGCTAGGCTTCTGCTTCAGCTCACCTTGCCGTGTACAGAGCGTTAGCTTAGGCATTTACCAATGGCCGACGGATTCCATCCTCCGTCATGCTGAAAGGAATACCCTGGGTAGGATTCCACCTGCTCCAGTGTGACTAGCCCTCGCTAGCTGGGACCGCTGCCTTCGACCTGAGCCGGCTAGCTGGTGTTAGCCAGCTGGCTCCCTCCACTCGCTGGCCAGCTCCCTGCAGCTTCTAACATGACGGGCCCAGGCGGGCTACTCTCTTCCATCCGCTGCGCTGTGGTTGATGTTGTTTCCACCTGTTGGCCCCCGGCTGCCGCATTTCCTCATCGCGTCACCCTGGCGGCACGGCGCGTCATCGGAGCAACCACACTGTGAACACTTTCAACCTCCTAACAATATCCACTTCCGCTCCTTCACTTTCAAAACAAAATACCTGACTTTTCCTTCTCCACCTCCACCCACCCCTTTTTCTCTTTTATTCTGCGTTGTCCTTCACATGTAGAGCGTCTTTGAGTATTTAGAAAAGCGCTAAATGAAACGTATGTATTATTATCATTTTTGCCACTGGGGCTGCCCACAGGCTAGTGGAGGGCTCAATAACTCCAGCCTCTGCCCTCTCTCTGTGTTTCTCCTCTGCTACAGCTCGCTTGGCAAAGGCAGGCTTCGAGGGTGGAGATGGATGGGACGTGCATCATCTGTGTCACTGTGGTGCTGCAGATTGGTGCGGGTGCAGTTCTCTGCATGCCCTGCCACGCATTAAAGGTGGAGATCTGCAATGTAGGCACCTAGGCTCTCTCCATTTTTCCTCTGGCGCCTGGCCAGCTTATCTTGTCTGCCATCAACATACGTGTGGTGGCCAAAGTGCTGTTGAAGGGCACCTTTAATAGCCTGCCAGTTCAGCTGTTCTTGAGGTTGGACATCAGTGAGTACCTGAAGAGCTTTGCCTTTCGGGGCATGGGCGACCTGTATAGCTGTTTCTTCTGCTGACCATTTATTGAACTGTGTGGCAAGCTGCACTTGAATGAAATATGTCTCTGGTGATCCCTCCCCATTATAACGGGGCAGTCTAATTGCACTATGCCGGGGGCTTTCGCTTGGAACACTGGGAGATGGATATTACTCATTATCAGCCACCGTTATATGTGGAGGTGTTGTACCTTCAACAGCCTGAGGGCGGTGAACTTCACTTTCCTCTGCTGCCATCTTTCGGCGTTGAATCCTTCGCCACTGCCCCACAACTGCTGGCCTTGGATTGCTGGCTCCATCTGGTACTTGCATGGGGGCTGTCTTCTACTTTGGATGTGCATCCTCCATGGAATGTATGTATTGAATCAGATCAAAAATAATAAAAATAAAATAGGATCTGTGGATACATCTAACGTATGGTACAATGTACATACAATACAATACACACTGTACACAGTGCAGCAGAGTGGCTCTAATTTAAATAAATTGCACATAAAGTGTTGCTGAACACACAGCTACTGTGTGTTCAGCACTCTTATTGCACTCGGATAGAAGGTGTTCGCGAATCTGGAGGTGCGGGCCTGGATGGACCTGTACCTCTTCCCTGAGAGCAGCAGCGAGAACAGGCTGAAGAAGGCCCCGGGTGTGAACTGTCACGGGTGAAGCTGGAGGCCCTGCGCAGGCACCTGGTGACGTAGAGGTCCGACAGAGAGGACAGCTGTACCCCTGTGGTCCTCTGTGCTGACTTCCTGACCCTTTCCAGGGCCTTCTTGTCAGCCTGAGAGTTGCTCCTGAACCACACCAGGATGTTGTGGGTCAGGATGCTCTCTACAGAGCACCTGTAGAAGGACAACAGCAGGTCCCGGGACACGTTGACCCTCCTCAGTGACCTTAGAAAGTACAGCCGCTGCTGTGCCTTTTTCACAAGGGCATTGGTGTTGGTGCCCCATGTGAGGTCCCGAGAAATGTACGTGCCCAGGAACCTGAAGTCACTGACTCTCTCTACCAGGTTCCCTCGGATGAGAAGAGGAGTAAGCTCCACCTTCTTCCGCCTGAAGTCCAGCACCAACTCCTTTGTTTTTGAGGAGTTGAGTGCCAGATTGTTGAGGGAGCACCAGGCAGCGAGGTTCAGGACCTCCTCCCTGTAGGCCGTCTCATCACTGTTGTGGATCAGCCCCACCACGGTAGTGTCATCCGCAAATTTCACCAGGACGTTGCTGTTGCGGGTTGGCGCGCAGTCGTGGGTGTACAGGGTGTACAGCACTGGGCTGAGCACACAGCCCTGGGGAGCCCCAGTGCTCACAGACAGGGTTGAGGAACGATGATCCCCCAAGCCTGACTGACTGCAGACGGTCAGTAAGAAAGTCTTTGATCCGTCTGCAGGTGTGCTCGCCAATTCCCAGACCACGCAACTTGGACGTCAGTCTGCTCGGAACAAGTGTGTTAAAAGCAGAACTGAAGTCCACAAACAACACCCTC